>CM062841.1:2587741-2701003 GCA_031772345.1 Himalopsyche anomala | reverse complement strand
TTCTTTCAACCAATTTGACTCTTGATGTAAGTTAAAACAGCTCAAAAATGGCGGACCGAGCTATTAGTAGTATTACAACTCGGTCTACTCAGGAGGTTTGCCAAAAAGAAATCTGTGATGTCACACCTCAAGGCACAAACTCAAAAGAACCAGAAGCATTAAGCTCAAATGTATCATCTTCAAATTTCATTAATGAAATCAGGCGAATGACAAACGACATTCATTGTGCACTCAAATGTCAGACCAAAAAAGAAATGTCAGAAATAATAAATCCAATCTTGTCTGAAATAAGCCACGAAGCCGCAAAGATGGCGATACAGCTAGCGAAACTGGAAGGAATAATTGAAGAAAAGGACAAGTACGCCAAAAATAGCCGGGCAACTGAAAAAGCCAACATTGCCCCTGCAAAGGATATGACTCTACCGTGGACGACTGTAGTCGGGCGAAGGCATGAAAACAGATCCATTACTCACCAGCAGACGGCCTTCCCTAGTCGTCCCGCAACTGCTCCGCGCCCCGGAGTTCTATTCTTCCCAACCGGCGAAGAAAAAATTTCGGACAAAACCAAAAAATCTTTAAAATCTGCAATATCTCCAGGCGCACTGGGGATTCAAATAACAGGAGTACGCGCAATTCGCAATGGTGGAGTAATTGTCCATCCGAAAACTGACGAGGAAGCAAAACTACTCCTAAACGCCCCGGGCTTATCAGATGTCGGGCTTCGTGCAGAGATAGCGGGAAGAAAACTTCCTCGTGTGATCATTTTCAATCTGCCCAGCCACATGAATGAGCACCAAATTCAGGAGGCTATTCATGACTCTACCAAGGAAAGAACAGGTCTAGGACATTCTGACGGCAAAGACCTAATAAAAATTAGCCATAAAGCTGGCCCACCCCAAACGGGAAAATGTCATTACGTGGTAAACGTACCTGATGCTATCCGTGAGGCTCTTATACATGATGACCGTCTTTTCCTGGGATGGGAGTCATACTACCTCCATGACTTCCTAGGCGTTATCAAATGCAGCAAATGCCATCTATATGGTCACATGGCGAAATTTTGCTCTGCCAAAGATAGGGTATGTGCCCATTGCACTGCTACTGGGCATGACAAGGCAGACTGTCCAAAAAAATCTGATCCTCCTAAATGTGCGGCATGCTTCAAATACAAAAAACCACACAATCATCCAACTCATAGTGCTGACTGCCCTGCACGGCAACATGCAGAACTTAGGGAACAAGCGAAGGTTGACTATTCGGCGGCGCGGTGATAAAGTTCGCCCAATTGAATGTGGGAAGAGGTCGAGCAACTACCCTTGAGCTGGCAAATATTATGCAGGCAGGTGAACTTGACGTGGCATTGGTTCAGGAGCCGTACCGTTGGAGCCCAAGAATGGGTTTTGAGGATGGTCGCGTGATCCACAACAGCCCGGCATCTAAGGCTTGTATTTACGTAGCCAACTCTGAGATTGGAGTATTGCACTTATCTCATCTCTCATCTGAATATATCGCCTGCGCTGAGATCTCCATTCCTGGAGGTGCCACAGTTGTAGTGATCTCTGCATATTTTAATTATGAAAGCTCAACAGACCACATAGTACGGCTGTTAGACTCGGTTCTTGGCTCTCTCGCGGGCAGATATGTCATCATCGGAGCTGATGCCAATGCACAGTCCCCTTTATGGGCCCCTATAAGCCACGCAACTAGTGACGGTTCCGTCATTGAAGAGTTCATATCACAGCATAGCCTGATTGTTGTTAACAATCCTGAGAGCCCACCCACATTTATGAATTCAATGGGAAAATCTTACATTGACATTACACTGGCTACAGAGGCAACGTGTTTTCAAGTCAGTGGCTGGCGGGTTCATGAAGATGCTTCTATCAGTGATCACCGACTTATAACATTTGAGCTGCGACAGAATCTTGGAATAGCTGTCCCAAACATTTCTTCACCAGTTATATTGAAAAGGTTTCGAACGCGACATGATAAATGGGAAGAATTTGATAACGCGCTGATCAAAAAGCTTGACCGGGCAGCTAGGAATCCCGTATCGGACCTGCAGTTGGCTGCTTCACGGCTAACGGAAGATATAATTAATGCAGCAGAGCGCACTATAAGCCGCTGTAAGCCGAGAAATCAGACGCAATCTCCCTGGTGGACCCAGGCCGTCTCTGATTTGAGGGCACTCTTCAAAAGAGCTATGAGGTCACTTCAAAATGCTCGCCGGACTGCAAAGCCACCCGCCATCATCGAACTACTGGAAGCTAGGCATCGATCAGCTCGATGCAAATATCGTAATGCGATACTTAGGGCTAAATCAGACCACTGGCGAACTTTTGTCTCTTCCATGGGGGGCTGGAATCCTTGGGGTCCTCCGTATCGGGCAATAAAGAATAATAGCAGACCAAATAAAATTATTTGTGGCATTGAACGACCTCATGGAAATGGTTTTACCAGCACCCAATCAGAAACAACAGAAGTGCTGCTGAATGCGCTTATTCCACAGGACAATCCATTGTTAGATGATGAACGCCTCAGACAAGCCCGCTACTTGGCTACTTTTCCACTTGACACTGCTCACTCACCACTGCCTTCTGAGCAAGAAATCAGTAAAATTATTCTATCATTAAAATCTAACAAAGCTCCGGGTCCGGACTGTATCGATAATACTCTTGTCAGACGATCCTGGGTTCTTGCCGCTCCAGAAATAACAAAAATATTATGTCAATGCTTCACTAGCGGCATATTTCCCGATTGTTGGAAAACAGGGACACTCATAGTCATTCCAAAATCTGGTAGCCGGTCTCCATCAGACCCTAAAGCTTATCGGCCCCTTACGCTTCTGCCGGCTCTTGGGAAAGTGTTGGAACGGCTCATGTGCTCTAGGATTGAAGCTCACCTGGCTGAAATAGCACCACTATCTAATAACCAATTTGGTTTCAGACCAGGCAAGAATACTGAAGATGCAATTTCCACAGTACTTTCCACTTCGGAATCCTCTCCTAACAAATATGTTTTGGGAATATTTTTGGATATTGCCGGAGCGTTCGACAATGCTTCTTGGCCACTTATACTGCACAAACTTAGACTGAGAAAAATACCTGGAAATGTCTATGCCTTAATCCAAAGCTACTTCAATGGCAGATCGATTCTATATGAAAATGGACAACAGATTGTAAAACAAAACACCACAATGGGCTGTCCACAGGGTTCCGTTCTTGGTCCCATGCTGTGGAACATTTTATTTGATGATATTCTGTCCATCTCTCTTCCACCTGACTGCAGTATTTTTGCCTACGCAGACGATGCCTTACTTTTAGTAAGTGCAAATAGTCGCGCGGGTATAGAAAAAACATCAAAAGAGGCGCTTTCATCAATCCTAGCTTGGGGCGACGCCAACAAACTGTCCTTCGCTCCCAAAAAGACTGAAGCTATTTTTCTCAAGGGTGGTGTCGGCCTAAGTAGACAAAGACCTCCCACTATACGCATGGGAACTACGACGGTTAAAGTTTCTGAAAAGGTCACTTACCTTGGTCTTATTCTAGACGATAGACTTTCTTTTTCATACCATGCCAAGACATCAGTGAGCAAGGCTACTTCTGCCTTCTATTCAATCTCACGCCTAGCAGGTAAAAATTGGGGCTTAAGATCTAGTGCCCTTAAAATCGCTTACGATGCCATATACATGGGGATTGCTAGCTACGCCGCTAGCACATGGTACAAACGATGCACCGTTCTTTCGATACAGAAAATCCTTCTAAGTGGACAACGCAGTGCGTTGATAGCCCTAACCAAAGCATACAGATCCTCGTCTACGGATGCATTGCCGGTCTTGGCTGGTATACTTCCGTTGGACCTGCACATTCAAGTTAGAGGCGCAACAGTAATGCTGTACAAAGGTGTCGAGTCCCAGGTGGGAGAAATTCAGTTACTGCCTCCTCCTCGACCAGACCCTTACAATTCTAAAGCTCATAGAATTGCAGCGCGCAGTGTGGCGATAGAAGCTGCAATGAAAGTTTGGCAGGCTCGATGGGAGAAATCTTCAAAGGGGAGGCAAACTTTTAAATTCTTTCCGAATGTTAAATGGCGAATGGAGATAACCAAAGTCCTGACTCCTAATTTCTGGACCAGCCAATTCATAACTGGCCACGGTTACTTCGCTGCCAAGCTCTTCCAGCTTGGCCGGTTAGTAGATAGTCCTAAATGTAAATGCGGATATATGATTCAGGATGCTGATCACATCCTCTGGGAATGTCCAGATTTAAATAATGAACGGGAAAAATTGCTCAAGACGATACGACTATCTGTCGGATCTGTCGGCCCCGTCGGTCATGCCGACTTGGTTGCATCTAAGGCAAATTATAGGGCATTTAAAGAATTCTCCGCGTCTTTTGGAAAAAGAGTTGATTTAAATAGATAAAATCTAAAATCTAAAATTTATTATTAACTTTTTATTTCTGCACACTGTAGTGCATGCAACCAAGTCTTGAGGAATTTCTTCTCGGGACATTTCTGGCAATATTTTGAACACGACTAACGTTGTTACGCTACGGAATACACCCTATATAAAGAGTGTGAAGCCGTAGCGGGTGGTGGTGGGTACAACGTTGAGTACCCTAGGGAATTAAAAAAAAAAAAAAAAAAAAAAAAACTCATTAGTCTTTGAAATGTGTCCGAACCGGACATCGTTAAAAAGCAAATCTTATTATCATTTCACGGCGAATAGCAACGACGCCCTCCGAATTATTATCGATACATGATTGAATTGACATTTAGTTGTTAGATCGACATAGTAATAAACACAAACTATCAATGCTGGTGATTTTTTGAGGATAGGGTGTTTCTTCACTACCACAAATGCATCGTATTACTTTTTGCCGCGGTGCAATAGATGGCGATCATTAAATTAGAAAAGAGTTCGCCGTACAGTCGTCGACGTGTGTGTTGCGAAGTTTGCACTATATTCGCTTCGATCAAATTCAATTGCATAATGCCTCGTGCAGCCCCGAAATGGGGCAAACAATCACATAACCTAACCCACATAGCTAAGTAGAAAATTCAGCGCTTGTGTTTACAAGCAAGCACACTGTACTGGAACAATACACAACTGGAGCCAATCTTTCTCGATTGACCTATTATCATTCCGAGGAAGGAAGTTGACCGGACCGAGCTGCATCGCATACTAAAAATCGCCCCCCCGGTGGCAGAACGAAATCGAAATCGTTGTAAGGATGAGTGTTTTTTTTTTAAACAATTAAGGCACAAGTGTATTGAATTAATAAATTTAAAAAAACCTGCTTTGTGTATCAACTTGCTATTCGTGGTATATAACAATGCACGAGCGGCTGGCGTAGCACTCTACACTGGCGTAGAACATTTTATTTAGTCGCATTCTTATTCATTCATTCAACATGATACTAGGGCTGTGGGGTCATTAAAAATAAAACTACTACAAACGTAAGTTAAATCACGTCTCCGACTCCTTCTTTCTTCCTTGAAATAGTTTTTTTTTCAATCATTTTCCTTTCCTCCAGTATATTTCCAGTCGTTATTTCACCAATAAATACGATGAATAGGCTAATTTTCGAATATATTAATCTTACTAATAATGTATGTACTAACGGATTGCAACATTCTATTAAAGTTGAACGGGGGGTGTGATTTCCTCATTATTCGATAGAATTTTAAAATTCTCCGCCGAAAAATCTTGTTTTTAATGGCATCTGACTAACAATTTTTTTTAGAGTAGCATCCAGTGGTGTCATATTTGACTTTTGAAATTTCTATACACAAAAAAAGAATAAAGGAGTCCGAGTCGTTAATTGTTAAACGACTCCGACCCCACAGCCCTGCCCAATACAGCAAAACCACTACACAACGAACTAAATAAAGCATGGGGAGTGGTGTCTAAACATGTGCGCGAGAAACACGTGCTAATAATCACGCGCAGAGCGTGTCTGTGTTTTAACAGTTTTCAAAAATCTATGTTTTACCGAAAATTTGCTGTACTAATTCACTTTTTTAAATTAAAAAACGCATCCATGTTTAGTTCAACACTTATGCTCATATTATATTATATTAAATATTTGTGAAATAGTCTTCTAATAATATATGGTGCCTTAGTCTGGCGGCAACGCTGGTTCCTTGTGGAATTGAGCTTGGTATTTATTTGGTTATACGTATCGATAGATTCAAAACGTCCCTAAACCCTTATCTACTGTTTCGGCTCCGGCCCAAATCATGCAAAACTATCCCAAGCGCCAGGTTTATTTTTGAAGAATTGCGCTTTTTAAAGTTTGCTAACATTGCTAAACAATTTTTGCACGTAATCTACTATTAAGTCTTATTCATTTTTTTTTTTGCTTGGCGCACACTTTGCATGTATTCTACGGGGCGTATTTATTTTTGCTGCTGCTATCCTACGCCGAACGGACGACGTGTATTATGTTAGTTTCGGTCCACTCGAATAGAATAACAACACGGGCGATGGGAGTGAAAGTCGCGGAAAGTGAAACCGTGCTGTCGGTAGGTAGGTATTCGGCGAAAGAGTTCGTTGAATTCACATCGCATTTGAAATGCATGCATTTTTACAATCGCCGTATCTCACGCTCCGCCGCTCGACCTCACGAGGCACGGGGATCAACTGCTTAATGCTGCTGAAGTCAACGTTCAATGTTAGTGGCGTGAACTGGATTTCACTCGAAATACAATATTTTCTCACTGCATTGAGACATTTCGAGTGTAGCGATTAGCAGTTCATACACCTCTTAAAGAGTAAACTCGAGACCCTTAACCCATTTTTACCCGTAATTGATGCAATTGAAAAAACACTGCTCACTCCGACAGGTTCAAACCTGAAAAAATACTCCACGAAACGATCTCCAACGCTTGCTAGCTGCAGACTGATTGAGACTGGTGCAATCTCAACTTTTATTGCGTCATGCATAATGGAGTGGAAGTAAAAATAATAAACAATGGACAAAAATGGGTTAGTAGTGAATCTAGCTAAAAGATCACCTGAAGTCTTTCACAGCACGCTTCGGAGAGGGAAATGATGGTGTAACGATAAGGTTCGAAGATAATATTTAGTGGAATACTTGGTGGAAAGGCATTATATTAAGAAAAACACAATATTCCTTAGTACGTATTTCAACTTTAATTTATCAAGATCAGGACAGGTTTCGCTCAATGCGATTTCACTACGGAAGTGCAGGGAGAATTATGGACTTTTCCGAGGTACTGGTCGTTATAAATGTCTGACACTTTTCAAATGTGTTATGATCTAATGAATCCTTTTGTTTACAACAACAGTCATGAGTGTTGTTGAAATGTATTGTCATTACGTAATACGCTATCCGCATCATTTTTTTTTATTTCTGGAAACCGCGTTAGATAAGAGTAATTCGTGTACAAAAAGGAATTTAGTGTAGATGTATTCAGCAGCAGGTTACACAGGTGAGATAACAAAAAAAATAATAATACATTACACGTTGTAACTAGTTTCCACAAATCGTGCGCTGAAAATACATCGAAAATATTTGACGTTAATAATTCATTCCTGTTTGCCATTATAAGTATTTCTGACACCTTGACGTCGATAAGTACAATTCATCGCATTGAAACATGTATTATGATTGATCAGTTTAATTGACCACCAAAGAGGAAGCGTAGAATATGTAAGGCGAATCGATCATCGACAGATCATGCACACGGTGTATGTAAACTCACGCGTGCACTGCACAAAAGCAAATATGCCTTGACTAACAAGAACAGGTTATCGAGCGGCGATAATAACAATGTAACAAATATTTCACACGCGTCATGTGCGGATAGTAAAAAGATAAAAATTTGCATTAGTTGCAAAGTTAATGACTGGGTGAACCAATTATGACTGCGACGCTTCTCAAACCTGACACAGCAGCCAGGGGTTATGCTATTAACCAATTGAGGAGCATAGCAAATGTTGTGTTGTCTAATATTGTCATTCTCATGATTTTTAGCAATCACATTAATTTTATTATTTGTTGCAAACGAACAAGACAATTTTGTAAGAGGTTGATATTTGTACACACATCGGCACATTCCCTTCTTGGAATCAACGTCATTCGAGCGGGACATGTCAAAAATTAAATCTAAATCCGAATTGAAAGTTATAGCTCGTTGAAAATTGAAAATCAGTTCGTATATTTACATGTTTAATTATGCGTTGTAAAATTATTATAGAAAAAAAATATTTACCACCTGAAATATTTTTCCATATTCTTTCCAGATCGGCCAACAAACTTATTTTTACGATATTTTTGTGTGTATCAATTGGTAAAAATAATCAAAATAAACAACAAATCCTAATTTAGTAAAAATTAACTCGCTACTCAAATGGTTAACAGCTAAAAAATATATTTTTTGTGATAACGACATCCTGAAGATTGGTTGATAAATATTAATTTTACAATAAACTGCGCAGTTTAAAATACATTCAATTTAATCAAATATATTCTTCTTTTATCTGCAGAAGCGGACATGCTCGTGACTCGGCCGTTTTAATCAATTGCATTTTATGTAGGTGTGTTCAAAGTTTTAGAATACTACAATACAAGATAGGTTTAGTAACTAGGTCGTGTCGGGAATAACGCGTAACAAGCGACCGACAATACAAAAGGGTCTCCTTGTTCTTTTAACATTCAGAAGTGCTCAATTGGTGTCAAGAGGACTTGGACAGCAACGAGTTGGGCATTTCGTTACATAAGGGGACGAGACCAATTCAGAGATCTGTTGAAACCGATAAAAAGATAGTTTATTATTACGCGTTGAATTGGCGGTGAGGAATCCCAATTAAGTTGAGTATTTCAGAGATTACGATCGATTCGTAAAGTGAGGAATGAATTAATTATTTGGAATAATATGCTGAGACGAATGCGACGCAGCATAGGACAGCACATAATTGGCAGGTGCAAGCAGGCAAAGCAAATATGTTCGACCAGCGTATGTTGTGACAGCTGCGTCGGGAAAGTGTACTATTTATTATATGAACAACAAACACATAATGGAATAATTTTAAAATGTATATTTCATTACAAAATGTCATTCAAGGTTAAGTTAGGAATCTGTGCGGCTCCAAAATGGTCTGTGTTTCTCTGTGTAATACAAAATCTGTGCTACCCAGCGCTGCGTTGCCTGCGTCTCAGCATAAGATTGACCTTGTCTTGATTTGTCATTGAAAACGTCAACCATCAAATAATGAGTCAAATTTAATGATTTCTTGTTCCAATACATACTATTTTCAACTGCTCTATGAAACGTGATTTTTTAAATTGATTTAATGGCGTAAATTAAAACGACAACGCTTCCCATTAATGCCATGAGCCACCGATTAAGAAACACTGAATTACGCCGCGTATGTGCGTGCACGAATAAAAGCACACAGCGGTATAAATTTTCAATATTTACAATGACGGACAAGACAATATACAATGGGCGGTTGGGTTACGCGGAGAATGGATTGGATCTGCTATTTTTCCCACAGATGAATTTCGTACGGGAACTGACTGCCACGGTAAAACGATATTCTGAACCAGATGAATTCTGATAAGGCAAAGGAAAGTCAGTCAATCTCATTTGCACAATTCAAGGTTACAAAGACGATAATCGACGCTATTTATTTATTTTGTTTTGGTATACTGTAAGTCATTTAAATACGTAGACCTCGTATCGCAAAAATAGTTTTAGAAGATGTTGAAGAAGAGAGTTGATGAAGCATTTTTTTTGCCACGAGAAAAGAAATGTTCCGAGTCCAACGGGTTTTTCCATCATCTAGATTTTTTTTATTAAGAAGTTTAAATAACTTAATTAACGACGATATGTGAATCACATAAAATTAAATGCAGTACATACATTTCAAAACCTAACAAACAATGCAAATGTTGTCTGTGGCGCATGGTTCAAATGATTTCGCATTTAGAATAGCCGTAAATGATAGAAAATACATTTTTTTTAAAATTTTGTCAATAAATTATGCAGAAAACTCTAACGTCTAGTTTGAACTGTATTTTGCGATTTCTGAAGAACATACCGATATGGAGTTTATTTACTGCATTATGAATTCTCACTTCTTGAGCAAAACTGGTTACAATAAAAAAATATTTTCTATCGTTCAAGCTATGTACATTCTCACAGATTTTGTCACTAACGACCCAGGTTTCGCCTTTCGGCATCTTCAGGCGTTCAAGTGCACGGATGAACTTGAACTGACGCTTAGTAAATGAATGTTTCGTGTTTATATAAGAAATAAATGTATCATCCGTGCACTTGAACGCCTGAAGATGCCGAAAGGCGAAACCCGGGTCGTTAGTGACAAAATCTGTGAGAATGTACACAGTTTGAACGATACAAATTTAATATTGAAATTCCACCAAGCACCTTTAGTCGAAATCTTATTAAAATATTTTCCAATTAGGTATATTGGTTGTAATGTATTTTTAAATATACCAATGTTAATTTGACATTTTTTCTCTTCTCTCTAAAAGAGTAAAGATTATCCATAAGCTAAACACAGCGTGATACATATACATCACTTTGTTGGGAGTCAATTATACAGACGGTTTAAGTTTTATTCGCTATTATCTTTAGACTGTATACTCCGTAAAATCCGAGTTTGATTTGAAAAACTCACACAGTAAGCCAGGCCAACCAGCCATATTTCGTTTACACTGAATTTCGCCAATTACAAAGGGAAGCGAACAATACAAAATAAACACGCAATCTCACATTGAAAAAAAAACTCCAAATTGGCTATAAAACAGCCATAACGCAGATATTAATTAGAATTTATGATTTTAGCCCGGTTGAAAGTTATACGTGTAATGGATTCACACGACGTTTTGTATTCGCAGAACGGGGACAGACAATAGTGCCGGTATGGGAATCGAATTATCTAGGCGCGCCTGCTCAAATTATGGAATATCGACTAAGCCATTGTCGAAAAGTTTGGCTTTAGTACCATCGGCGGCAGTTAAGTTCGGAGTACGCGGCTTGCCATCGAAATATATTGCTACAATTAACTAGTGATCGATTGGAAGAGCATTAGCAAGATCGTAATTTAAGACGAAATTGTGGTTTAATTTGGTGTTGAAACTTCAAGTTGCGCCAGTATACGGAAATAAAGGGATTGTGAGACAAGTTTGATAGGTTAAGTTTATATCCATCGTTCATCTGGTAGTTTGACATTATATAGTCATTAATGATTTGAGAATTCAAGATACGTCAGTATTTGAGACAACGTACAAAGAAGGAATAAGCATTGACGGAGTTTATTCAACTCAGTTTTATCAAATACACATAACACAGTTTTTAAATTCAGGGAACCAAGATTTTTTTATTGATTATATCACTTTTTTACACGGTTTTTTGTGGAACGTATCTACCGCGTAAAAAAGAGTGTACTTCAATCAAGTAAAGGATATGTTCATTAACTCGCCACAAATACATATACAGTAAAACCCCCATTTACACTATAGTCGGGACCGTGTAATTGGGGGTGTGAATCTCATACAAAATTAGAGATTTGGTTTTTTTCCGCGTAAAACGCAAAACTAAGATTTCCCTTAGTTTTGCAAAAAAAAAAAAATATGGACGAAATATTTAGTTTTTGAAGTGGTAAATATCTTTTGCTTTCATGCAGACAGTTGATGTTGGACGATTGGAAGTGCGCGGAGTGTAACATATGTATGGGATGAGGTTGGCGGCTGAAAATTCGGCAATTTTAATAATTTCACTGCACACAATCTTTGATTGAATGCGTTACGAAAAAACGCATCGATCAATAATTGACTGCCGTCAAAATTACTACAACCAGTCATTATAGATGTAATTTTCATTTACCGCTTGTATTCCAAATTGAACGTCCATCGCAATTGTGCGGCCGAAGATAATTAAGTACCGAGAACAAATTCTCTTAACAGACATGGTCGTGCATTAAGAGTGCTCTCAATAATTCACTCTCCTCAATTGGGCATCCGCTGACTCGCACAGCTCCTGTGTCCGCCGATGCGTTCCGCTTAATTTCGGTTCAGGTCTCCATTGCCATCGTCGTTAAAAATTGATTTGTTGTTTTGATTCAAGTCGGTACAGATACACTCTCCCCTTCAATAATTTCAGTATGCAAATTCTTTTTTATGAATATTGGTGCGTAAAAACAGACGTTATCCAATCCAACAAATGCGCGGCATAATTTGTCGTATTTGATGTAAAAAAAAAGAAAATAAAAAACTATCATCATTTACATCCCGTGCCTTTCCACAGAAATTAACACAAATAAATTTATAAAAACGGTCCCTACTGTGGGATTCGAACCAGTGACCTCCGTAACCGAAGCCAACGACGTTGACCAATCTCGACCTGGAATTCGTCTTATGTAGTCTTATAATGGTTCAATGACGTGGACAATGGCGTTCGACCACTCGGTTACAGGAATTTGTAAAATATAGGTGGATATCGAACGGCACAATACAATCAACATCTTACGTGTATGGTCAGGTCAGTTAACCATTTTATATACGTAGTGTAGAAACAATAGCAAAAGCTCAACGCCTACAATCCTAAATCAACAGAGGTAGGTGACTAGCGACATGCTTACGCGAATAGTATTCACAGTACAGCATCCGGCGGGGATTCGCTCCGTTTTGATAGCCTAGCATCATCAGAGACTTCATAAAAAACACGTAACACGTCGTAGTCTCAAGCCACGCGAAGCAGAGACCTGTGATCTAGAAAACACTTTCGAATAAATGTATTGCAGAGGCGTCCAAAGCACATGGCTCACCAGTGGCACTGCTAACAAAGGGGGTTCGTTAAATATGACACAGTTAAATGTGACAACATAAGAATCTTCGAGTGAAGTATGATTAGAAGAGAAACATAACTTAACAGAACTGTGTACCATTGATTCGGTATCTACGCCAAGTATGAGTAACATTTCTTTTTTCTGATGGCAAATTATCATTCTGTCGCCGAGTTGAATAGGACGTCTCGATAGTTCGAGAGCAAATTGTTCAATTAATATTCAAGGGACTAAAATAACTTGTCATTTTATTTATTTGTATTAATGAACGGAACATTGTAAATATTACAATGAGAAATTGACAAAATTGAGTGTCACAGACAATATCAATATTCGCGTTGGTATCGCTAAGAATTTCGTCCGTTATCACTGTCCACCAACTTCGTGAAGACGGTTAAGGACTGGACCGAAAGTCGGAGGGCCGGGGGTTTCCCACGCATGATCTACACTAGTATCGAGCGAAATCAATTGAATGTAGTTAACAATTTGTAGAGTGAACACGGGATACAGAGAGATTAGCTCAATTTTACTGTAGGAAAAAAATATTCCACTGAAGTGGACAATTTTGGTATTATTTGTGGAACAAATCAATTGAAAAATCACATTAGCCGAATTCTTACTCGTTAATAACTGAGACAATCTTACGTTACTACCTTCACCCAGTGATAGTTGTTAAATTTTCGCACGCTAGCACCGTGCCATCGTGTTTAAAATAAAGCCTTCGGAATAACATTGTAAATATTAATTCTTATATTAATTTCCCCAAATTTAAATTCACTACATATTTTTAGGACGTCACTGAGTGCAGCGGAGACGGTACTCGTTTCAATGACAGGCCCGCGAGGCGAGATCTTCGTGTGAAGAGTGAATGCCCCCTGTCAATTATCACTCGCGTGGCGTGAAATTATCGTACAAATCAACTTTGGCACCGAAAAGACGTACGAGTAAAACTACACAAACAATATCGTACAATGCACTACTTTTGAGTGATTTTTTTTTCTTCAAATTGTGCTATTTGTAAATGTAAGTCATGACGAACGATCGATGAACTGTTGGACGTGGATCAAATATACTCATTGTGTCTTTCGTCACATATTTCATTTATATCATTTATGTCACGGAAATATTTCCGTGACAATGAGATTGGTTCAATTAAAAAGCGCAATCATCCAACACGTGCTGCTGATTTATTTATTTAACATATTATTAAGAAATATAACTTAATAATTATTATCGTTATCACATACATATTTTGTGATTTTAGACCAAACAAAGTACGTAATGTAATACGGTTTGCCTGTCCAGTGATATTTGTTCACATAAACGAAAAACCTCAATTTTTTCTATGCCAACTAGAGTATCCAATCCCGGACCTTTTTTGTGATTGACTATTTGACCGGGATTGAACACTCAACATGAAATCGTGTATAAATTGGGATTTGGAATTGACAAAACTTTTGGTCTGCGATTAGGAAATCATAGAATTTTTCAAACAATTTCATTGCCAATTTCAAAAACCCAGGAATTTACCGATATGCTCAAAATACCAGCGACACTCGTTTTTTAGCTCTTCCAAGAAATTCTCAATCAAAAATCTTAAGAATTTAAGGATTAGCTAAAAAAAAAATTCAATCCCGAAATTTCAGATTGGTACGATCACGATATTGGGATTTCAGGGTCACAAAATTGGACGGGATCCCGGAATTGGAAACCCTTTACCAACTATGTTTTCGTTATATATACAATTATCGGCCGGCACGCGTTAATATTCAATCTAGGCAGGAATTTTTTTGAGTTAAATCGAAGCTTTACTTGATTTATAACAGCAATGTGTCACTACCCGATTTGTAGTGTACTGAAATTCAAGAACAAAAAGAGGCCACAGAGCCGAACCTACAAACCGTATACACTCGGGCCTCGCAAAAAACGAACATTTGAATCGTTAAAATTGTGTACACTGCCACACTTTTGATACTAACGACCTGGGTTTCCCATTTCGGCATCTTCAGCCGTTCGGATGAAAATTAAAATTCCACCAAGCCACCTTCGGTCAAAATCTTAAATTAAAAAAATTTACAACAAAGTTCCGACAATTGACGAACTGTGACCCTTTTTACATAGCACCGTTTTAGAGAAATAAAAACATGGCATGTATTGTTTGAACATCCCTGTATCAAGCCATACGGTTTTTTTTTAAAGAGAAAATTTTCCTATGATGAAAATGCTTTTGAAATTCAAGAGGGAATTGCGGCCCCTTCACCATGAAGTACATATAGATTTACACGATAAAATGAGACAATCGCTTATTTCGAAGTATTGAAGAGTCTCCCGGTGATACAAAGATACACCCAACTTGAAACGAAGTCGAAAAAGTAATAATTCAGTAGTAGGGGCGATGAAGAATGACTTCTCAAACTATGTTCCGCGGAACACTGGTGTTCCACGGAACCCGAACAAGAATTCCGCGGAAATCTGGAATGGTTTTATACGCCGCAACACGCCTAAAAAATCTCGACTCGTTTAAAAATAAACTTCATCAATATGACGAAGGCGAGTGAGTAATGGACAATTCAAACTGATTTTTATGACGTCCAGTGGCGGCCGGTCAATGTGGCATTTGACCAATGTACGCCTTATATATATGCAGAGACGGTTATATTCCATGAAATAATATTCTAACATAACATTTTAAATTCTTCATGTATTTATTGTCTGTAATAAATATTTTAGAAAATTTTATTTTATTTTATTGAATTTAAAATGAGGGAATGGTATAATTGTTATGTTGGAATATTATTTCATGAAATATAACCGCCCCTGCATATACAAGGAGTGCATTGATCTAATGCCACATTGACCGGCCGCCACTGACGTCAAGTATCTAGGTGCGCTTATATTTTTAAAATAATTACTAAATAAATAACAAGTGTTTGAATAATACATTTCTTTTACTGTTATTAATTACTCAACCTAAAAAATAAGCTAGGTGTTCCCCGTTAACACTTCTTGATTCGCGAAGTGTTACATAGCAGAAAAGTTTGGGAAACCCTGCTTCACGGCTTTGCATTGAAAAGGCGTATTTATGGAATCATATAACCGTGTTATACTAGGCTCGATTTTGTATTATAGTCGAGTCGGTGCACGGTTGAACCAAATCCGACGCGGCGAACAAAATATAAGGCGGTATCTGAGCACACCCACGCAAAGTAAATAAATTGCATGCGCAATAAAGAATCGTACCTACACACACGGGAAGATAATGCAAACAAATGAAACCGCAACAAGGAGGGGACCTGGCCTTCGCAGCGTTATCTCATCTGCCCGCGAGCGAAGTTTGACCGCGAAACGTTCGCACTTACTCGCGCGTCACGCTACGGAACATAATATACGAGATCGACAACAGTTCGTTAAACTAGTTATTGTAATCGGGTAAAAAAAAAAAAACAATTTAATCTCTCAAAAACTGTCAGAAGTTGCCGATAGCGTTTTCGGCATGATGCTATCATAAGTCGTAGCGTATTCATCACGCAAAGTTCCCTCTAAGCCGAACGGTTGGCTGCGCGGACCGATCAAATATTAATTGAACAACTGTCTTGTAGTGCGCGGATGGCTTTCCAATTGCTGCGTGGCCGCGCACGCGCGCAGCTTAAAGGGAACGTTGCTCATCAATATATTATATCAACATACTAGCACTGGTTGACTCGCGTGTGGAGCTTAACCGGGAATCATGAGTTTGGGATCAAACACGCCCAAATCCAGTTTTAAGATATCGCTACAATAGTGGAGTACCGATTCAAAATAACAAATTAACGTCGCTCATATCTTCGTCGACATAAAACATAATAAAAACTAAGTGTGTTTTTCACTGTTCAGGAAAAGTGGATTTAGTATTTTTTGAACCCAAGCTCTTCAACACGGGGCCGTCTAGTTATAAAAATAAATATATATTTACGGATTGGAATATCTCAAATCTGTTTGATTTCGGTATCTGGAATATACAGATTTATTTTGAATATATTTGTTAAATATTTCTATGCCGATATTTAGTTTTTGTTTAGCCAATAATTAAAACAAAAATTGTCGGGTCCGTGGCACTGCGCTTAGTTAACTTCCATGCCGGACCACACGGGTTCGTATCCCAGTACAATCAGCATTTTTCAATCGATTCCTGTTCGAAGGCATGGATGTTTGTAATGTCTAAAAACACCCCCACCTCGCACTATTCCAATCCTAAATAACGGTATGAAACGAGTGATTAGCTAACTACTAGTCCTGTTCTATCACTACTACATTCTTCGAAACAGATAGGTTGAGCGACTGAATAACAAACAGTTCTCTTAGATGAGGCCATATGCTCCACATTATGAGCAGAACTTTATATAAAAAAAACAATTTTTGCTTGAAACATAAAAACACTGTTGGCTTCATATATTGATTGAAAACATTCTAAATGATGGGGACGCACCACAGCACTAATCTGTGTAATGATAGATAACAACATTTTACTAATTGTTTTGCCGATTCTGATTTTGTAAAATGGTTGTCGATACCCGCTTTAAAGGGCAGTAGGTATACAACGTACTGCCTTCACACTCTGATAATCAACCGTGTATCACACATTAATTGAGCGCATTAGGTTGAGTATATCGCCAGTAAACTGCCAGAGAACGTTAGAAAAAAAAAACACTGTTTTGAGATTATTGTAAATATTATGAAGCGAACTGAAACGTAGACAATAAGAAATCTGCACATCCCAAAAGACGTTATGGTATTTAATGGTTTCTGCCAGTACTAACTGCCAAAGAAATTGGATCAGTTAGTATTAATTTATTCTTTAAATATCGAAATAAATACATGTAATATGAGTGAGCTTGACACCAAATTTTCGACTTTTTCTGACTGAATTGTATACCGACGATATGTTCCGAGACGAGGGTGGACAAAGCCGAAGAAATGCTGAGGGCCTTTCTGACTTCCCGTATAGCATATCATTTCCGGATTCTCAAAGTTTCTTGTTAGTAGTATTGGGTTGCTTTTTTTTAATTGAAGTTTTGAATTACGGAATGAAAGCTATCATAAATATGATTTTTCGTTCGTAATGTAGTGGATTTTCATTTCATTGGAATTGTTGTAAATGGAGTGAGTGATTCGCTTGCTATTGGTCAATTTACAATATCAACGTGTAAACTTATCTAGGGCGATTGTTTCAGTAGTCAGCCAGTTAAGAAACGGGTGTTTTTTAGAAAGATATATTGAATTAATGAATATATGCTTTTTCCATTGGAATTTTATAAAAAAAGGTACCAAATAATGATATCAAGTGAAAATAAAAACGGATAATATCGTTCCACACGTAAAACAACAGTTTTCCAAAAAATCCAGTACTCTGACACCAACAATCAGTAGTTAGCCTTTCATAGGCATTCACTTTCAGAAGTCAGTTTCGTTCAAATATACATCTTCCAGTGGTTAACTACCGATACATATTTAAACAATTCTGTTTTTGTCAGTAGTGTCAACACTATTTATTCATGTTGAATATGCGAATGTTGCTAAAAGGTTGATTACTGGACACGGCTGACTATACTAACAGTCATCCTATATAATAATAACTAGTATGAAGGAAGGTGGACGCTGGACATCAGTGATTTCATTTTTTTTTATTATTTGAGTTAAATATGCAAATGTCGATAAACATACATCTAACGAATTTAATAAAATATTTGTATTGCAGACATCTGAACCCGATCTAAGTACCAAATATGTAAACACATGTTGATAAAATGTATTGATATCGGCCAAAGGTTTATGATGAACACTCGAATATTGAATTTGAACGATTCAAATTTAATATTGAAATTTCACCAAGCACCTTCAGTCAAAATATTAAATTACTCGAATATTGCTTTTATCACATCTCAAAACAGATTATTTGGAGCTGTCTGATTAACGAACTGGGTGATCGATATGTGTCATATAAGAAGTGTATTACCGAGTGATCATTTTCAGACGACGAACAAAATATAGAAATCGTGATTAATCAATGCGTTGTGTTTTGGTGATAAATTATTATAATAAAAACACGTCAGTAAATATATTCCTTCTCATACGTCATGCGCGAGAAGGAAGAGTACAGAGCGTGTCCGCGTACGATTAATTTGATTCAAAACTTCAGTTACGAATTACACATACTAAACATTTCCTTGGTCATACTATAAACAGCAACGCTATCTGTAAATCATGTTTGAAAAAATCTGTTAATGCAATAGATTAAAAAGATTTTTGGGCAAGCTCGGGTAAACTACTTTCACTGTGTCGAGCAAGTTATAATGAACACAACCGCGTTAACATTTTTTTTATTATTATTTAACTATTTCGGCCCCGGCCCATAAATCAGGTGAAACTATCTCTTGTACCCGCTTATTTTTGAAGAATTGCTTTTTGGAAATTGTGAAAAGTGATATAACAATCAAATGAAACCTTTTGGGGTAGTTGAAAAGACCATGATATATAATATGACATTATTGCCAGTATTTCATTTTATGGAGAATCATATTACAATGCGTGCACTTGTAGGTAGTTTTACTCTTTTTTGCTTGTCGCAACATTCTAAAGGTTCAACAGGGCTTATTTTTTTCTGCCGATATTAGTAATCAATAAAATATTTTTTAGAAATTTTTCTTGACATCTTTTTTAATGGATTGTCCAAACTTGAATTTTGGTTGGTAAAATTAGTAACCTTTTTCTTGATGCAAATAATAATTTAATGAATCAAGTATCTGCTCAAATGGCTTTTATAAAAAAAAAATGACGCTAAATACGACAAATATGGCACAATTTAAAAGGCCAACTCATCACATTGAAACACGGTTCCGGGACTCAGCTTGTTAATAAAATTCTACAATAAACAGCATGGGGCATTGAAGTGATTTAAATTTGAGAATGAAAATTTTACATTATCATCACCAGCGTACTTTTTCAATCTTGAAATAGTTTAAAAAAATATTTTGAATGCAGTGAAGATTTCGGATCCGAACACCCGATAAAAGCGAACCATTCAACTCGGGGCGATTTGAAAAGACGGCAGAATAACACAACACAATCTCCGACGATTGATTGAGTCACTTTACGGAATCATCCCGAACGGTTTATAATGGCGAAAATAACACGGGGCGAAAGCTCGGGTTTGTCAGGTATTATATAATAAAACTAGGAGTATAAATGAGGAGTTCAAGAATCACGGATAAACAGGAATTTCACCAGATGGATCAGGAAGTGAATTATGTTGCGGCTGTAGACATTCATACAGTGAAACCACAATTTTATGTCCCCGGAATTTAAACACATCCGCCATTTAGGTGCAATGTCTGTTGTTCCGTAATTCTGTACATTTTGAGGTAAATTCTACAATCTCATACGAAGTTTGCGTGTTTTTTTTTCATTTTATCTATTGAATGTTTCTACTATTAAGACTTTTTTCGTTGGTACATTAAAACACGTAATATGCGGGGTTTCAAGATCAATTTTAAAAGATCTGGATAATTGTTTAACATTTTTACGAACGGTTTCAAAAAGTCGTGAACCTCACCTTGTTTTGTCTGATAATGCTCCCGAAAAGAGGCAAAACAGGTGTCACAGTTTGTAACACAAGTGTAATAACAAAGATTAATTTTATATTAAAAATAAACTTACCGCCGAATCCACTGATATACCTTTAAAATGCCTAATTACTACAAATACTTTTAATAATTTAGACCAGTGTTTCTCAACCTTTTTGGGAGCGTGGCCCCTTTTGAGTGACTTTATTTTCCTGTGGCCCCCATTCCATTGTATTGTCTTCCTATGAAAATTATAATTTCAAAAACCGACCTTTTTTATAGCTCTTTCGAGATTTTTGAATCTATAATGCCAGTAATTTATTTTATTTACGGATTTACAAAAAATAGTTGCGCGACGTCCGCCATTATGCTCTTCCCTGTATCGTCTTATCAATAACCGTGGCCCCCCTAAACTGTATTGTGGCTCCCCAAAACAAAAATAAATCTATGTGGCCCCTTTAGGACACGCTGTGGCCTCCTGGGGGGCCGCATGGCTCACCGTTTAGAAAAGTCGTTGGTTTTAGTTACGGTACTCGCGGGCTCTAATCTCATTATGGAGTCTAATAGATGATATCTAAATTAAATTAGAAACACGTGACACATTTTGTTACACAAGTGGAATAAGAAGCGGACAAAACAAAATTTCATTTCTTGCGGAAAATCCCTCGAATTGTAATTTATAAAATGTTTTTCACTATTTTTGCCTCTCTCGTAATACATAAATCGACCGAAACGTTAAAGTAATCGTTGAGTAACGGGCGTTCGCCACCTTTGCGAGAACGAATTCAACGAACACGCCCCGTGTGCTGGAGAACCAATTAAGCATATTACATAATTAATTACCAGTAAGTGTAAGTGCGGGGTGGAGTGGGCGAATTAGTGAAATTTGAATACGTACGGATATCGGCTGTTAGGACACATTACAAAACACACAACTCCATATTATCATCACCCGAATGAAATACGCGAACAACGAGTATTATGCAAATAAACGAGGTCCGCACGTAATTACTGGGTCGCAAAATTATATACAACGAAAATGGTAATTCAACAAGGTGGCTGCTTGAGCTATCATAGTTTATGTGATGTATGCTTAACTACCATTTTACACGGTTTTGAAATAGAACAATCCACTAAAAAGAACGAATGCAATATTTCTACGCGAATTATTTGTTCCAACACGAGACAAAAAAAGAAAAACACGGATTTCTTAACAAAAGAAATTCAATAACATGCGACAGTAATACACCAACAAAAAGCTTCATTAGATCCAATCAGATTAGACGTGTCAGACATTTCCAGCGATGGAAGCGATTTATGTCCACTCCCGATAAAATTCCCGTAAATAATCAAGCAGCGATCGGAGTCGTGTAAAAAAAAACGACTCTGAAAGATTTTTTTCTTTAATTTAATTTTAACTTATATATTTATGAACACTATCAGATCATCTTTAGTCAGCCTAGCATGCAGTGGCAAACAATATGGACTATTGTGGTTTGAATACACATCATTAAATATATATTTGTTAAATGGGTCCGAGTTACAGCCCTGGTGGAAATGAATAGTATTTTTTTTAATATAAAATAAAAATAACTTTGATTATTCCACGTATTGTGTATCAAAATGTGACACGTGTTTCGCCTCTTTCAGAGGCATCCTCAGACTAATCAAAGTTATTTTTATTTTATATTAAAATGAACTTCCACAAAGTTACCGCCGAATCCATCGAAAGTAGTATTTTTTTTCTTAATTATGAATAATATTTTGCGTAATTTACTTAATACGTCCCTTTTTTCCACGATTTTATATACCACAATGTTGTTTTTTTCCAAATAAAAAGAGACTATCTTCAATTTTTCTATGAATTCTACACCGTGTAAAAAAAGTGCTTTACAAATTTCGTTCTTAATTGGGGTGCGGTGTTTTTTTAAAAATGTGGAATAAATACGAGTATAAAGCAATGCACCACTTTTTCATTTCATTATCAAATACATCGTCCTAGTGTTTTAAATTGCAATTAAAATAATCATTATTTTCGATGAACCGCGCACATCTCCAAGGCAGCGCAATTGTTTTAATTAATTTTCGGCGCGCGAATTTAGCAGCACGGCGGTCAACATGCACGAACTAATTATCCCATCATCATACACAATGGACATAATTAATGGGCGTCATAAATTTAATATTCACGCCACCGTCTCTGGATATAGTACACCCCCAACACCGGGGTTGGGAGTGACACGAATTAATTCGCCCGACACTGGCACATGACTATTCGACGCCAAAAACGGACATTACTGGTTTTTTCGCTGACCTCCTTAACATTATATATTCAGAATGTTATTCTACATAACGATGATTTTATTTCCGAGAAACATAAATTTCTATTGTAGATACGTTTCGTTGGGTAAGTAAAGTTAAACAAAAATACGATTCAGTTACGGAGGTTAATATGGTTCGTTGTGTTGAGCGCAGTTACATTAGCTGAATTTTAGTTATCTGCGATAAACATGATAACATATATTTAATAATTGTGGTGCGCCCCCCCACCCCAGTCCGTTTTGAGAGCGACACATTTTCATGAGAAATTCATCAATTCCGTCCATAATTTTTCCAAGTCCAACGATCCCCCCAACCGGTCGATCAGAGCAAAATTTGGTCGATAGAGAAAAGTATTATTTTCTCGTTCTCCCAAAAAATAGTAAGTAAATAGTAAATTTGAATTATTTTGAAAGTTAATATTTAACGAAAATAAAAAAAACAAAAATTTTCTAAATATTGAAAAGTAGTTTTCGACGCAAAAAAGGTTGGGAGACCATTGATTTAACCCACATATGGGCAACCTCCGGCCCGCAGAGCCATTTTGTTCGGCCCTGACTACCAAATCGGTGAGCTAAAAAAAAAAACGAATTTCGGAGATAATCTGGGAAAAGTATACCAAATCGAGGATTTAAAATTCCTCGGTAAGCTAAAAAAAAAAACGAGGCTAGCAACGTTAATAATTTAGTCCGGCCCTTGGACTCGGAGTCTGAATGATAATTTGGCCCCAGGCCTAGGAAAGGTTGCCCATACCTGCTTTAACCAATAAGCGAGCGATGCATTAAATGCAGGGTGGTTTTGAAAAAAAATTACTAATCATTTAAATTTATTTCAAACAAATTTTCGCAGAAGTTAGCGGCAAATCTACCCACATGTAATATTTGAAAAATGGGGCGATTAGTTGTAAGATTTTACTGATACTCAGTCCTCGTTTAAATAAAATTATAAATTAAGTGATACGTAACGTAGCATAGGAAATAAATCAACGATACCTTTTTTTACATTAGATTCGATTAGTCTGTATATATTAATTGTTTTTATGTACAGAAACTTATCACAGCTTAGGTAGTGCCATTTCGAATACAAATAAATCACAAATACGACAAGATAGCATCTCGGGGTACACTATAGATCAGTGGTCGGCAACCTACTACCCGCGGGTAATTGAATTACCCACTTCGACATTTTGAGTTACACGCCAAGAAATTATGTTTGTTTTTTTTATCAAATTACTTTTTAATAAGACCAAAGAAGCCACCAATAAACAATATTATATGTGTGTTTTTATAAAATAAATTTGTATTTACACAAATATATTTTAACCTTTTACCCACCGACCAAATTTATTTTTCAAAAAAAAAAATGTTTTTACCCAGTCTCTCAAAATGTTGCCGACCACTGCTATAGATAGTGAATCCAATTCCAACAATCGATACCGCTAATGCATACATCGGCTAATCTAGCAGCAAAAGTTCCATTTCCGCATATTCGTAAGAGTGTAATATTGTCAATGTTAAATAATGTAATTCAATACGGCGACCGCCGCCGAAGGATTAATTTATTCGCTAATCGGATGAAACTTTTACCAATGCCGAATCCCTCTCCTCCCCGTCCCCCAACGATCAAAGCCGAAACTCGGCAAGTTCGCGAAGTGTATAATAAGCTTAATTTTGATAACACTGCATACATATATATGCGAAAGGTGAGCGGTGTTCAATATCCCAATATCATTTTTTTTTTCTTTCAACATTTAGATATTTTAATAATATTTCCATCAAAACGGAGAAAGTGGCCAGATATTTAACTCGATGGCAGCCAGAGACGAGTTATGTCGTCAATAATTAATTAAATTAATAGTTGCAAATTATAGCCAGCGTGCTAGGTAATTACTATTAATTATCTACGGCAGCTAAAAGGTTAAAAATAATCCAAAAGCCGCTTAATTTAGTGTTACAATTTAAAAAAAAACACACAATTTCTTTGTACTTATTCCACTTTTATTTTAGCAAGATCAGAAACGGTTTCGCTCGTGACGAGCATTATCAACCGATAAAAAATAAAAAGATGTAATAAACAATGACATTGAAAAGAATTTGTAAATTGCAGTACAAAGTATGAATAAGTGACCCAAATTAAAAAAAGTTTCATACCTCCAAAATGTAATTACAAAAATCATCAAAAAGTAATAAAGATGAAGTGGTGCCTAATGGTAATTTCAAACATAATAATTATAGACATCACAAACACTCATGCCTTCGAAAATAAATCGATAGAAAATAATGCTGTTCGTACACAGGCACAGTAACTAGTTTTGTATTAACTTCAGTTATCCACATTTTCTGTTATTTCTTTTCTAAATTTAATTATCAAATTTTATCCATCAAGTTTATTATGCAGCACTTTTGACAGAATCAAGAAATGCCAAGACAGGCATATTATTTATTTATCCTCGACCTATCCATACCATTATTCCGTATCGCCTGTCAAATCGATAGCATTACATTGTAGACGGTAATCCGCATTGAAGAGATATTATTGACAGCTAGCTGTGTGTCTAGGTCGAAGAAGTATCTACCGGTGACTAAGAATTGAGCATGTAAATATTCGGATTGACCGACCCAAAGGATTGTTCAGATAATGAAACTGGCGAATGTTTCTTCAACGAAACTTCATTTTAGACGTTACTCCAGATGGAACTATTCGAGAATGTTTTTAATTTGATTTTGCCTTCTAATGAAACGATGGAATTTGATTGTACACCGAGTATTAAATGCAAGATTTTTTCAGATATAATAACAATGGTGTTTGCATCTCGTGTTGAATTTATCAATTACCATACGAATGTATGATTATTATCAATACTTGGCGAATACAACAAATGACTGTCACGTCGCCGGGTGGTCAACAATCGCATCGGTTGCGGCGGCAACGGGTTCGCAACCAGCTTGGCTATTCACATGTGCACAAAGATCTAGAACAGTGGTTCTCATATGCGGCCACCAAATGTTACATAGATAATATAAAAAAATATGTCTTTTATCAAACCTAAACTTATAATTTTATCCATTTTTTTTAGAAAAGAGTACTGTTATTTTAATCACATCTCAAAACAAAAATATGATGCGGCCACGAGACATTTCCATAGGACCGCTGATGTTTACAATGCGGCCACAGTACAATTTTACGTGAGCACCACTGATCTAGACACTTATTTTGGACGGTTGGTATTACACAATAATTATGTCTATGTTCACGGCTGTCATATTATATCCGACAGTCGATCTGTTAAGAGCATACAATGTCGGGAAATGTCGCCATTCACTCGATGACCGATATGTCGACAAAATACATCTGACCGATATGTCGACAAAATACATCTGACTCGATTTCCCGTACAACCCTCTGCGAATCATCCTTTTGCTCTCTTAAGGCTCGAATGAACGAATTTTTATAGAGAACACTTATATTTGAATGCTCCTCTATGATGACGTATGCCCTCAAAACTAAATTCAATAAAACATCCAATGTTACCGAAGTAAGCGGACAAGGACAAGGGGACAGCGTAACAAAAATCAAGTCACAGTCAGACAGATTAATGACGCGTCACGGGCAATAAAAGATGTCCGTCCCTGAAACGTAGTGTTATTGGGTCAATTTGCGAATAATGTACGCCAGATATTCGCGGCGAGTCGGGGAGGCGGGCGACGTGTCGCGTGTCGTTGTTCGTGCGACGGGCGCAGAATTGAAACGGAAAAAGGGAAGTCGACCAAAATGGGTTAATTTTAATGCCGTCCGCTGTGACATGACGGATTAGTTAACGTTATTTCTATCATAAAAATAATCGCTATTGTCATATTTATTAGGACCTGCGGTGCTATTCCCGCGAGCCATACACTCATTTTATACACAGCAGACACTTCATTCAGGCCATACCTTATATAAGTGTATGCACGCGGGAATAGCACTGTTGGATATCTAATTCTAGACATGATTTTTGAACTTAACCATTTTTTTTTTAAAAATCCATGTTTGCTCCCAATGTGGAGCATATGGCCTCCTAATGGAGGTATCTTAACATAAGTTTTTTCTACGAGAACTGTTTGTTACTCAGTCGCTCAATCTCACTTTTTTCAAAGTGAGTAGTAGGGAAAGAAGGCTAAGGCTAGAAGAGGACTAGTGATTGGCTAATCGCTATTGCTACACCCAATTATTAAAGGATCAAAAGGATGGGAGGAGAGGAAATGATTTGAATTGACATCACAAACACCGAGTCTTCGATCACAACTTTGAATTGAATAATTCTCAAATTCACTGTGATCTGACCGGGAATCGAACCCAGACCTGCGTGATCGGTAGAGCAAGCTCTTACCAACTGGGCCACAGCAGGCGGCAGATATTGGTATACTCATGAATATTTTTTCAATTTACTTTAAAGCTCAATGAATAATTGTATGTATCCGAGGCTAAGAGGTCAACGTCATTGGTTCCAGATGCTTATCGACTCAAATCCCAATACGGACAGTTCCAATAATTAATGTTTCAATCGATTTATTAGTTATTCTATTAGCAAGAGTTGAATATAACATAAATTATGCCATGGCTTAAATGTTCACTCACGTATTCTATTCTAAAAACGTATCGTAAGCAAGGCGTGTTTGGCTTACTGCTAGTTCTATTTTAGCTTTACCATTCTACCCTTATCCTCTTCGAATCAGACAGGGCTGGGACCGACTGGGCCACAGCAGGCGACGACTAATTGCGTACACTAAAAATACTCGGCTTAAACTTAAAGCTATTACAAAATTGTCTAGAAAACAACCCTAACACATTATACACACCACGAGAAAACACAATTAACTTAATTGGTACGGTGACATTTTACAGTATATATTTTTTAGACACACAATGTGTAAAAGAAGCCCGCCCATTTCTCTATTATTAGGTTTCGCAAGCAACAATCAATATTGACAAAATGGAAAGGCCACAGGAAATTTATTTTTCTTCCGTTGCGCAAATTATTAATTGCTTTTAACAATATCCGCAATTATTCCACAACACAGCACCGAACGATGTACACATTTGGGACATTTTAATTTATGAAAATGTTTCAAGCCCTGGGTATTAAGTAACAATGTGACTACGATCCAAGGAAGTGCGTTGGCCCACACTCCCTAGTCGCGGATCGTCGCAAGTATTTATCGGAGTGAGGAAAACGATCATAGCAAACTCAAGCAGTTATATTATTAAGAGTATTGGGTAGGTTTGTTAAAAAAATATAAAATATACACATTTGATCAAATAATTCCCCGAAGGTCACCGATGACACATAAATGTATATTTTGAATCACACTGGTCGGCCGCTTTAACTCCCCACGGAGAACGAAAGAACCAATTGATCTACTATTATAACTTGGCCGTCGGTAGAAATCGGAAATATAATAGTCAATATAGAACATTAAGCTGTCATACAAAAGGTCTCGAGTGTAAAGTTTTCTTTTAATAAGTAACGTAATAATACAAGCCGCGTAATATGTATGAAAAATGAACGAAAGACAGCGAACAAATGCGAGCAATGGTGGCACAAACACTGGTTTTGTGAACAGCGAGCGCATTCATGATTTACGTTCCGTCGTCAAGTGAAGTATTTCTTCTTTGTACATTGGTAATGTTTTAATAATGAAAACAAATTTGACATTACCGCTTATGAAATTGCAACAAATGTTTTTTAATTGAAAAATCATACGAGATAAACTCGATGAAAAAGAGACATGGCAAACATCCAGGTGTAAGATCTTTTCATATCTGAATTTGGTAATGACCTACGCGCGACTAGACCACAGATGGCGACGCCGATGGCCTTACAATAGCAATGAACACTCACCCATAGATTCTGTTGATGCTCGCACACTCGTGGTTGCCCCTCAGCAGGAAGAAGTTCTCCGGGTACTTGATCTTGTAGGCGAGCAGCAGGCATATCGTCTCCAGCGACTGCTTTCCACGGTCCACGTAGTCACCGAGGAACAGGTAGTTCGACTCGGGAGGGAATCCACCGTACTCGAACAGACGGAGGAGATCGTAGTACTGACCGTGAATGTCACCTGATAAGGAAATAATCGGGATTAATTCACTAGATTTTGAGAAATCAGTAAGCTTAGCAAAGCTAAACAATTTTTTTTCTAAAGAGTAGAGCAGGACTTGTAACTAATCGCTCTCGCTACGCCCAGTTATCAATGGATGGGGGGGAATTAAGACACCACAAACATCCATGCCTACGAATAGGAATCGATCGAAAAAAAATCAGTTCATACTGGGGCTCGAACCCGCGAGATCCGGCACGGAAGCCAACAAACAACGCTAGCCATAGGACCCGACACAATTATAGTCTCATTGAAAACAGATGGTTTTAGTTTTACCCAAGATGTGCCAAACTGTTTTGTTCATTACGTTTCTACAATTAATGGCAAGATTAGTAATAACCAAGTGGCGGCGGCGACACGTGTTTACGATTGTGAATGTTTCCCATTTTCATGTTTGGTTTTTCCTCACGTATTTGAACGCTGACATAAATTAACGACTAATTAAACCGCAATTCAAATAAGGCTGGTAAAGCGCTTGATGATTTTGCTTGAAAACCGCAAGAGAATCCTACTTAGATAAGGTTTCAAAACAATTAGTTACATCCTTACTAATTTCAATGATAAATATTGTTAAAGACTTATTAATAAGGAAATAACAACTGATATTAGAAATTTAATACCGGCTTAGTTAAGCCCAGTGGAGGGGAACCTGCGACCTCTTGGCTACTCTGATGCGACCTTTTGACTTGATCAAAATATTCACTTTGATCAATTATTTTTGGAAAAAGAGCGTAATGAACCCATTGCGTTCGACAGTCAAAAAAAAGGGGAGGGTGTCAAGGTTTTTTTTACTGCGGCCTGTGTTAAATCAGATAAATGAATGTGGCCTTTAGAAATGAAAAGGTTCCCCATCCCTGTTTTAGCCCAATGATTATCAAAAATCGAATAAAAAATAACGACTTTATCTACGGTTGATATCTAACATCCATTTCGGTTTATGCCCTCGTCAGAACTACGTTATTACTTATACTCAATGGTAGAAATGTTATTTCATGAAATATAACCGCCGCTGCATATACAAGGGGTGCATTGATCCAATGCCACATTGACCGGCCGCCACTTCATATATAAGTAAAGACATTTAGTCCTACGGGCAATATAGGAAATTAACCATAAAGATCTACCAAGTTAATTCCGATTAAATAAAAAAAATATTGTTTTGGGTTCAGACTTAACACAGCCTAAAAATACGAAAGAATCATTAAGAGATGTTTTCAAATGACCACAGTGAAAACTTTTATTTTGCAATACAATTCGCTGCCGTATTAAAGGGTGACAATGAATCACCGACAGAACTATTGAATGTCAAAGATAACTCCGAACCAATTCCTGAATTGTTTAGCGTAAAACACGTGCAGTCAGGTGCACAGTATTCATTTTGAAATTTAACAATGGGCCGCTGTCGATGCGCGAACGACTTCACAATCGAAGCATTTCACTCAACAATAACAACGTATCGACGATGTCTTAAAACGAGTTTAGTTGTACAGCCAATTCTCTTTTTGTACTAGGTATCCCTCCATGTAAAAAAAGTCGTGCAAAAAACCGTGTACAAAATGACCACTGCCATAGCTACGTTATATTACCGTCATCACGGCCAAAACTAAAATCGTCTACAAATAAAAAAAAAGCTCAAATGGAATCAATATTTAACCTGGATGTAAAAGCAAGGGCTCCCCCTTTAACCCTTTGCCCGCGTCACCAAATTTAGCGAACATGCCCTGTACGCGGCTGCTTTTTTGCCGATTTTGTTATCGCGTTTTCGACTATAAATATAGGTTATAATATTTTTTTAACTAATCAAATATGTTAATTGCCACCCAAGGTAACGTTTTCAATATTAAAATACAATATATTTCTTGTATTTTCGGTTTACTCTGCGCCACCACCATACCATGATTATAATATTAAATTCTCGGAACAATTTCAATTTCACCCGCACTCGATCGCTTATTTACATTATCTCAAATTTTTAATTGATTATTATCATTGCCATCTTGCATTGATAACGTATGTTCACGGCGTGTTCCAAAAATACATTATTTTAGCCTATATTGAATCTTTTTTGACTAACGCCATCTATTGAATTTGGTAAAATATACATTTAGTAATATTTTCAACAAGTTATACAATTTTAACACAATATATAGCTCTTATATAGGGTTTGAAATTTCCATGACATCTATACGTGTCACGCGCGCTGAAGGCATGTTCGCTAGGACATGCATAGCGGTCATACGCGGTGAAAAGGTTAATAAACAATAATAGAAAAAGTTATGCAATTCAGCAATGTTAAAAAATATACATAAAAATTTAAATCTGAATCGGACTATTTGTAAATTACATAATCGCGGTATTATTTTCACGATTTCACGCCCTAATGTCAACAATAAACAAATAATAGTTTTTTATTTGGACAGAATAGAGAGTGCCGAGAGGTCGGGAGATTAAAATGTGATTTATTATTATTCAATTGTGTCACAGATTTTAATGAATTAATTACGGAGACGCAAATAATATGAGTCATGATTGCAACGTTAATATGTATTAATCATTAAATAAGTCAGCACATGAGAATTAAAACCATTACTAAATTAAATAATAAAAAAAATAGTCACCAAGTCAATAATGCAATTACGGAATTGAATGTTTTTTTACGGAAGCACGTTTCGTCTCTAACGAATACATCATCAGAATAAATAAATTTCAGTATGTTTAATATGTATTTGTTTTTAGCAGTCGCACGTAAGGCTATATTCAGGTGTTTGTTTATCAAGGGGACCGGAAATAGTCCAGCTCTAACGGTTGTATGCAAGAATGCAAGAGTGAAAACATTAGAAATATGTACACATAGCCGACCCAAAACCATCACAGCCGAGATATTCAATTTTCAGTGCAATACTAAAGCTTTTAATTTTTACAATAAATTTGTAATTATGTTTGTAATTACCATCAGTCACCACTTTATTAATCTTCGATGATTTTTAAATTATATGTTAGAAGTGTTAAACATTTTAATTTTGTGTAAATATAGAATCACTTCTACTGTAATTTGTAAATTCTCTTCAATGTCAATTGTTGTTTACATTATTTCATTTAAATTTGTTTTTGTATAAATAGCACTGTTAAATTATATTTCTTATTAGTTGCTCGCCATGAGCGAAACCGGTCCTGACATTTAAAAAGAAAAAGTGGAAATGAAGTACAAAGAAATATTGTGTTTTTTCTTAATAAATCTGTGCAGCTGTGAATACAATAATCAAGAAGCACTGGCAAAATTGTATACCGATATAATATCGACTGTGGAAAGGAAAAAGGACGTAACCCACAGTTTTTTCAAAACAGGTTTTTTTTTTCGATAATCACAATGTATCAAACTTGATATTCGTTCTATCAAAAGGATGCACGCTGCAAATGCCGAATTAGTATCGAAATTTAGCTTTTAAGTTTGACAAAGATGAGCTCGTAAAAAATAAAACCAAGAAAAAAGACTGAAATAAAGGGTTTTCCTCGACAATTTCTTTAATTAATATTAGATTATGTCAATTAAACACCAGTTTAGAAGTCTACGTGCACTTCAAGGTTGTGTATAATTCATAATTTGCATATGGCCCAAAATCATCAAAACGCCTCCTGTAAAATTTGATATGTGTGGGTTACGTCCTTTTTTCCTTTCCACAGTCGAAATGTTACAGCACTAATGCTAAATATTTCTTTTGCATTACATATGAAAAAATAATGTCACCAAAGATGAACCTTCATTCGAGAGACAGTTTCGTTTCTGACTGCTCGAATTTGGATGACGTTGCGAATTGACGATGATATGAGCAGTGCCAACGCACCCTTAAGACTGCTATGGCAGTGCCCTCTCTGCACTGAATGAAGCAACGACTTCCCAAGAAACCGAAATCAAATTTTATTTTTTTGGCTAAGTCGAACAAATTTATCACAAAAAAATAATCCCTTTCCAGTTCGAAGCAGTCATATTTTCATTGTAGATAAATTTCACAGTCACAGTATGAAATATCATATTCACTTTGACTGGTTGATGTATGAATTAAATGTAGCAGCATAAAATCACTGAAGAAAGCGAGGTTACAGGAGGAGGAGAAAATTACATTACGGTTAGGTTAGATATTTTGAATAGAAAGAAAGCGAGAATGAAAACAAGACGATGAAATTTTTAAGGTTATGTAAATGTCAGATGACATAAAATGACAATAACTGCGTAATAACGCACGCACATCAGTGGAGAGTCGCTGGCAACACTACACGTGCACATGTGATTGTTTTGAAGTAAGTGTACAATTTATTTACCTTTGTTTGGTTAATGTACACACTAGCTAGTTAAAGAATTAATTTGTTCTCCTGTGTATACTGTAACTGGCTAAAATGATCAATTTACACATTAACAATGTGCATACTTCAATTGTAACATATCCACACTTCCTACATAAAGTAATGTAACTTCGAAATTGGAACTTAACAGGAGAGTGGTTTAACACTTCTCCTGGGTTTCTAAAAAATGCTTCCGATATGTTGCTGGCCCTTAAAGAACCAAGTTATAAAAAAAAAATGTTTTAACACTTACCGCCCTTTGATAAACGGTAAAAACCAAGGACGTATATTTAAAAAAAAAAAATGTTTTCACTTGGTTCCTAAAAGGCCAGCAACATATCGGAAGTATTTTTAACACCGTAGGGGAAGTGTTAAAGAGGCAAACGCTCGGTGTACGCCGACATTTTGCACCAAATTTGCGATGTTCATTATCAATTATCCACTTGAATACCAAGCGGACACAGGTGTCCGGAACATATGCAAGCGAACACGGATGTCAAAGACATTTAAAAAATCAAATACTTTGTATTCTAATAGAATATAAGCAATATTTTGGTGAATATGTGTAGTTCTATCTACACTGAGTCAATATAGGTTTTTAAAATATCAAATTCGAGTGTATATTAGGCAAAATTATTTTTCTTAAAAACACACACGCAGTATCTCTGGGACATATTAATGATTTATTTGCGCGGTATTCAAACGGTTAAGAATATAATTTGGTGCAAACAGACGAAAGGCTCGAATTGCGCCAAGCTTCCGTCTCTTCAAACAACTCTCATGTAATGCTCCAATTTTGAAGTTACAATACTTTACGTGGGTGTTGTTATTAACATGAGATTAATGAATGATCTCATAAAAAACAATGATTCATACATAAACCTGATTATAAATCACACAGCCAAAGGTAATGTTAGTCATCTGTATTGTTTCGATTAGCAGAATTACAAACATGTTTTTATCCTCGTCGATCCAACACAATAACGGACTCATAATTTTCTGGATGAATAAATTACATTAAAATATATATATATATTAACGCGTTATGGGTATAGAAAAATATACTCTTTCCAACACGCAATTAAATTCAAAATAAGCAAGCAGTACAATTTTTAAATATATTGTTCGATGGTTTTGTTTCACCGCTCCATACCAAATACAAAAAAAATACATTATTTCCTGTCGATACTTGGTCAAATGATTTCAATTAATATGATGAAGGCATATGCCGAAATAGCTATCAACTGAAATTTAAAAAAAACGTAGAACTAAGTTCTTTGATATTTTTTTTATCGTATTTTACAATGGAGTTCTACCAGGTAAATGCCAATTCAATCAACAATAAAACTTCCATGGTGGAAATTCTACAAGTTTTCTTTGGTGATGAGATTTTTTTTATATAGAGTATGATAAACCAAGTAAGTAAAGTATAAGAAAATGTCTTAAGTATTGCGGTACCTAGATTCAATTAAGTAATATAATCAATAACGTTGGACGAGAGCAATTGAATAATCATGTGACATCTTAACCAATGCTTCAGAGAAAGGATCGGTGCTGGTGTGCAATAGGATTGTTGGATCCGATGGAAACCATCACTATTAATCAAGATCCGTTGACTGCATATGCGATGATAAAGAGGCTACTCCAGTGGTCTGTAAACTGCGGCTCTTCGGCCGCTAGAGTGTGACTCTTTCACAAAATACCACCTACAGTGTGATTGAAGTCAGTTTTCAGTCTTAAAACCTGGAAATCTCAGCGAACGTACCTCAATCAGATTAAGGAACTTTTAAAGAGAAGCCAGCATAGGAGTACCCTAGTCAAGATAATAATAATTTATCTACCTATAGTTAACGTTTAAAAAAATTGGCTCTCAAAAGATATTTCAATCGTTATACAGCTGATATTTGGCTCAGTTGACAAATGAGTTTGCCGACCCACTGGGCTAGTCAGTAATATTTGGTAATATGACAGGATGCATGCTGAAGATTCGCTCGCTGCGTTGATTTATTGAATGCTGCCACCTTTGTTTCGAGGAAGTATGCGTTGAAATCAATGACTCAATTGATTTAATAGTGTTTCTAGGAAAATCATTCACGCTTCAAGCGGAGCAATCCAACAACGTATCTTGAGCCACAATATCAATTTTCATGGAGGCAAAATTAGAACTGTCGGATGAGGAAACATTCTGAAGATTTACAGTATTGCAATATGAATTAGAAAATATCGTCACTGTTCTGGTAGAAGTTGGTAAGTAACGGATTGATAGATTGGAGCCACTTGGCTTACTTCACCTCTAAGGGGCACACATGTTACATGTATATACAAATATATACAAATTTCAGATTTTAAAATAAAGCCTCTAGCATCGATTTTTAATGCTACATAGATAATTATAATATCAAAATATAGATGCATTAATGCCAATCTGATACAAAAAAAGAGTTTAAAATTAATACACAGGAACAATCGCCTGCCTTAAATCAGCATTAATAATAATTGTCTATACAAATTAGTGCTTTATTAGGCAAACTGTCGTAATCAATACAACAACCGAGTTATTCCAGACAAAGAATTTATATCAATCGTATACTCAACTCATTTATGTCAGTATTGTTACTTACCAACTTTTGTCAGAAAGGTGACAGTGTATCCCCAGTATTACACTGAGAGATATAAAAAAGATTACATGTATGTATAAGAATACAAATGGCAGTATCCATAGATATCAATGTATCATTTAGCGGTTTGAATCTTAGAAAGGTTATTTGCATATATTAACTTTCCAATTGATTAATTTATCTGTATTCAAATCATAAATGACTTAATTTCAACGAGTAGTAAATGAGGATTTTTTCAACTCAATTTTTCTGGAAATAACACCAGTCCTCATTTGGAGTTATCATCATCTTCGGTTGCGGAGGTTTCGGGTTTGAATCACAGTACGGACAGTTTTATAAATTATTTTTCAATCGATTTATGAGTTTCTGTTCGAAGGCATGGATGTATGTTATGTCTTAAATTCCCCCCTCCTACCCTATGAACAGGACATATCGAGAGCAATTAGCTAACCACTATTCCTGTCCTAGCCTTATCCTACTATTCCTAGTCTCTTTGGAAAAAGAGAGGTTGAGCAATTGAGTAAAAAGCAGTTACCGTAGTAACTCTTCTGTTGAGATAAACTCCATTAGGAGTCCATAAAAGTCGACATAATAAAAAATAAAGGAATGCAAAGTTTTTGATTGAATAATTGAAATGTTATTCTTATCAACAGATAATTATTAGATAACGTATGATTAGAATACAGTAAAATTATAAAATAGATGAAAAAAAGAAGTCATGGTAATATACACACAATTCAATACACTGGTGAGGACTAGCTGATAAATACACAGAAGAATTATTCTGGTCATATATACATCAATGTACCCATGTCGTACGTATTTCTCTAAATATTTGCATTCTTGTTTGTCTTGTTCACCTAATATTTATTTAGTATTTTGAAACAAACAACTTTATTTAAATATTTACTATACTGTGAATAACTAAAATATATTATGAGTGTGCAAAAAGTCAGTCGGGCTGGTAAACATCATTGTCTTCGATTGCATGTGTTTACAGGTTCGAGCTCCAGTATGGAGTGTCAACATCGCTCAGTCAATTAATGGATTTAACAATCGAAAGTATGAAAGTCTGTGATCTCGAAATTTCCTCCCAGACATCCGGCATAAATGCGGGGTGTTGCAAAAGTAATCAACTTACAATTACTCTTGTCCCAGCCCTCTCCTTTATCTCTTCAAAAGGAGAGGTTGAACGACCAGTTCGTATCGAGATAAGCTTCATAAAGAGTCCATCTGCTCCACATTTGGCAACAGACATTGTTACCAAAAGATAGATATCCATTATTGTTTGCAGTTAACATATGATATAGTTAGGATATTGCTTAACATATGCAGGAAACTACACAGTTTTTGTAATGAACCTTTTGGAGAGGGCATGGAAAAGAATTTTCATCATCGAATTGCTGACTACTAAATTCAGTATGTCAAAATGGTACTTATCAATGGGTGCTTTTATTATATGATATGGTGTTCCGAGTCACACCTGATAAATAATTTGAATTTATAGCTCGTGTAAAAAAAAGTAGTCGTCCGGCCAATTTTGATTGTCTCAACGAAGGAAAATTCTTATTTAGGAATAATTTGATTACATCCATTGATATTTTGCTTACCATATTTTTCATTTCATTTTAAAGCATTCAGAATTTAACCACGTTCGCTCCAGATGTGCAGCATATGAAAACCTTATCGAGTATCTCAGTGAAAGTTGTTCGAATGCGTACTTGTTTTATATATATATTGTTACTTACAATCTTTTCTGAGACGGTTAGGTTAGAAGAGTGGTGTTGGAAAAGGACTAATTGAAAGCTAAGTCGCTATGCACGCTGTTTGTAGGATCAGAGTGTAAACATTATAGAAATCTATATTTGAAAAAAATAATAGGAAAGTGCCAGTTTAGGGATTAGAAGCTGTGGCCATTGCAGCTGAGTCCAAGAGGGATGACTACTCCGCAGCACAACCATCAAATAATAATTTAACATGAAGCCTTTGATAGTAACACATACTATTTGACGAACAAGTACCATATAACTAGTCTTTTTAACCTCATAATTATATTTATATCTATATAGTGCAAGTGAACAAGTTGACTTAAAAATTGTTTTCATAAAAAAAATGCCTAATTATTTGTATACAGTTGACTATATTTTACACGATTTTGAGATAACAGTCCACTAAAAAAAGCAAATACTATATTAAATCACAAATTATGTGTTCTAACACGATTCCCAAACACAGAAAATCACAGAAGTGGATAACACAAGAAATAGGCTTCATTAGATCCTAGCACATTAGACATGCTGGAAAATTCAAATGATGCAAAGCGTTATTTTTTCTTAATTAAAATACATGTTATGAAAATTTAAATATTTTTGGTCTTTATTATTATCCCTTTTTACACGATTTTCTGTACGGCGATATTTTTTTAATTTAGAGAATCAATCTTTAATTTTTCTATGAATTCTATAACTTTTTCTATGGTTTTAATGTGGAAGGTTAGGGTATCTATGTAAAAAAGAGTCAAGCGTATAAGCACATATTAAGAAGGAAACTACGAAAATATTGTGCTAAATTTAAATGCAAAATGTTTTCTTTCAAATAACACCTAAATAATGATGTTGTACTTCGTTATCTAAGTTTAAAAGAACCATGTAAGTATTTTCTTCTAGAATATAATCATAACGTTTGAATATTGTCGATGGTTATCATTCAAATTTAGAATTCTATTAAAATATGACGTTTACTTTATAGATAAAGGCAAAAATACAACTATGAACAATCGACAATACGATTATTGATTTGTCAGAAGTTGAAGAAAGATTTATCAGTACAATGTAAAATAAATGTCAAGAAATCATTAAAGATACGGTTGACAGTTGATTACCGCTGATAAAACATACTTATCTTTCACCATTCATGAGTTTGAAGTGGTTCGTTTTCTAAAATTTATTTCAGTCCATCGAATACAATTTTTTGTTTGTTAGAAGGATTTAAGAATGCGATCAATGTTTTGTAAACATGAATATCGCAGATACAAACATAACGATAGTTTTCAATATCTAACTCAGTTTGATTATGAAGATATATATATATAATATTCCGTCGTCATAAAAATATACGTACTAAAGTTCGCGGCATATGTATTCTTGCCAACTACAGATGACGCTATGCCCTTGATAAAAAAATAAACTTATATTGAGTAATCTAAACTTGCGAAAGATTCTTAATTAAGATTAGCACTCACCACAGATTTTAAGAGGAGCTTCCAATTCTAGCAGAATCGGCTGTGAAAGAAAAATTTCTCTCGATTTGAGGCAAAGACCTCTAATTTCCAGCTCCGTTAATTGAACATTCTTTCCGGGTTTATGGCCGCGCACTGAAAACAAACCACAGATATGATTAATAAAGCACTACACATAAACTTTAAACCGTTTCGAAAATTTAACAATTTTGAATAGCACAGATAAAAACAATCGCCATTTATAACGGGCGTTGGCAGAGTCGGTGACAGATACGACCCTTGACAATATCAACAATAGTTTACCTTCGAGTAATCTAGCAATTATGCTGTCAATGTTAAATTTATCTTTCTCCGCCATTTCACTGATTTTTTAGCAACGAAACCAAGTAGTTTTGATTCACGGATTAAGTATGATGACCGCGATATCCGCCGATTATCGAACGTTAGATGTTTTTCACAACTCGGCGAATGAAACGATAATGGCGGACAACCACAGATAGTGTTGCGATCCACATGTATGCAGAGTGTTTCTACTACTAAAAATATTTTCAAAGAAACATAGCTTACAGTGATACTTAAACAAAAACGATAAAAATGTTGATTGTAACTAAGAGCATCATTATATCCACTAAAACAATACAATTAAACGAACATTATTTCTTTTGGATTTGATTTTATCTTTTCAAAGATTTTTCCACAAAAAAATAATTTAATCTTATATTTCATATTAATTTACCGAATGAATTATCAATGCAAACATTCTGAACATACACTTCGAAAAATGAACTATGCATATCATAATCGACAATGTCTCTTTTCTGTCATGAATAGATTTTAATAACTTATTTCACTGTTAAATGAGAATCGTAAATATTGTGACGTGTTTTCTACAAAATCTTTACTGATTGTAGAAAACTTCCAATGGTGCAGTGACACCTAACGGAATTTATATTAAAGAACTAAATATGTTTATTAGTTTTACGTGTGATACTTATAGTGCCATCTTTTATTTACTAGAAAAACCGTTCTTGGAATATAATAAAAAAATATATTTAATCAACTCTTATCAAACAAGTTTTCTTGTTATACACATAGATTATATACAAAAAAAAGAATTTATATGAATTTTAATAAAATGCACTAGCCAAGGTGTGTTAAAACTTTTCATGATAGAAAGCTTACCTGCAATCTAATAATCTCACATTAAAAAAACAATTAGTCTATTTCATGCATTAATATACTGCAACTTATTTGTGAGGAATTCAGAGATAAGGAAACCTACAAGACAGCGCCCCGTCACGTCAGTGGTTATGGAGAGACGTTGGAACTGGCTGGGTCTCGTGCTGCGGATGCCTCCGGAAAGCCTCACTTCTGCCTGCCTCTTCTTTTGACCAGTGGGTTTCCGGCGCCCCGGACGTCCGTCGAGTACTATCCATAGGATGTACTCGGCGGAACTGAGGGATGCTGGCATGTCATGGGAGGAAGCAAAGCAATTGGCGAGAGACAAAGGAAAAAGGAGGTGATGTGTGGCGGCCATATGCTCCACATAGAGAGCGAATATGGTCAAAGAAAGAAGAAGAACTTATGTAAGATAGGGTGTTAAGAAAGAAAATACACTTGGGCGCATCGTATAACACGGTTTTGATATAACATGGTTGATGAATTGTGATATATTTTTACATAACACTGATTCAAAAATAATAATGTTTGATTTGATACGCTCATGGATGTTGAAATATTATTTTTACCACGAAACACTACGTCTATAATTCAGCCCTTGTACCAAAGAATAATTTCAACATTTAAAGCGTATTATATTCTTCGAACATTTAAAAAAAATATTAGATGATATTGATCAAGATGAGAATGGAACAGTTAGATAAGTTTGGAAAAAGAATTCAATCCGTTGTAGAAATAAAACAATTTATTTAAATGCTTGCTGGAAAAAGTGGCGGTCAGAAGAAGTCCCTGGGGAAAATTTTGTACCATTAATATAGAAGATGAATATCAAAAGACAATTAATATCTGTCATATTGTTGGAGAAGGATTTGATGTTTTTAATATTCAAGATTTCAAAGAAATATTGTACGATTGTACATTGAACGAAGAAGAATTAGTCGAAATGTTGGATGAGCCTACCATTGGTTGGTAAATTAGATCCTATAATGCAAGGATGTCCGACCTTTTTTTGCCCTGGGATCAGCTTTTCAATCTTAAGTTTTCTCGCAATCGCTTCTAACATGATTCTCATAAGAAACTTTATTTAGTAAGGTTTTTCCCTTCTTCAAACATAGAAATATTATTTTAAATGCTAAATACATATCATTAGATAGGTATGTGCTTACAAAATAATTAAATTTTAGTATTTTTGTAAATTGTATATTTTTTTTTTTCGAAATTCGAGGAAGCTTTCTGGATCGACCGGTTGGGTACCCATGCTATGATCGAAAGAAGTTTGAAGTTCAAGAGGGAATGACAAAATATTTTGGCCCCTTATCACAAAATACGTAGAGATATATACGCTAAAAGCAGATTATCGCTTATTACAGAATTTGTAAACGCTAAATCCAAATGAGTCCTCCGATGATGAAAACTCACAACCGATCTCGAAAAAGAGTCGAACATATAGAATTGTAAGTGATTGCGATGATGAAAAAAGGAGGTGGATTCGCTGGACAATGAATATGGAAGGGTCATGAAGTGGCAGGTCTGGGGTGCAGAAGCCCATTTTGTGGCCATTTCAGTCTGTATACTCAAATGATATACCAACCTAATTTTGAAATCAATTTTAAAAAAGTCGTACAAATGGTGCCCAATGCATTGATGTCATGCCAAATCTGATGAATCAAGATGTAATTTTTTTACAAAAATCTTAAAAACACCCGCTCGTCGGTCCCGACAGGGTGCCTACATGTTTTAAAAGGATGTATTGTCCTCATCAAAAGTCCTTTGTGTTATTTATTTATCTCGTTATGAAATAGGCATTTCCCTGAAATATGGAAAATATCTAAGATTACACCAATTTTTAAGAATGCGCAAAATACATCAGTGGAAAATTATAGACCGGTGGCCTTGTTCTCTCAGCGCCAGCTAAGGTTCTTGAGATTGATATGCATCATATGATTTTAAAAAGGATTGAACCATTTTATAATTTATGAGCAGCCATGGGTACAAGAGTCGGAAGATCAACCGACACAAACTTGATGGTGTTACGGATTACGTGTCGACGGCAATTGATATAGGGACTGCAGTTGGACTGTTCTCTACCAATGATTTTCTCGAAGGCATTTGACAGGTCGATCATGACATGTATTAAAGTAGACTTCGTCGGAGCTTATCAGTTGACTTCTTTGCCATTTTTTTTTTCTACTGATTTTACATATTAATTGTACTATTTTTTTTCTCCATTGTAAAAGTTGTTAAATTTATAATTTGTCAACCTTTTGCAATGTTAATTAAATATATAAATAAATAATTGAATGAATGATCTATTAATAATATTAATATATGTATATATGTTATTGAATTTTTTTTTAATAAATACGTAAATGTATATTTTGTGGATTGTTTAATTAAAAAAAATAAAGGATATCTTAACAAACTTCGATATTTTTTTGGAACGCAAAGACTATTTTTGTATGAACTTCAAACCTCGTATAATAATAAATTTGAATCGTTCAAACTATGTACATTCTCACAGATTTTGTCACTAACAACCCGGGTTTCGCCTTTCGGCATCTTCAGGCGTTCAAGTGCATGGATGAACTTGAACTGACGCTTAGTAAATAAATGTTTCGTGTTTAAAAGATAGGCTCATGGGAATGCCCACAGATTTGAGTAGTAAGTAGTTTTAAGAATTATATTTATTTGTTTGTCGGAAAAGGTTTTATGATTGTATTTATATAGGGTATTGAAGTGACAAAGGTTAGTGACAAAATCTGTGAGAATGTACAAAGTTTGAACGTTTCAAATTTAATATTGAAATTTTACCAAGCAAGCACCTTCAGTCGAAATCTTAAAATACTCGTATAATACAGATTTGTATTACACAACGTTTTTACCATGTTATACGAGGCCCAAGTGTACACCCATCCCTCAATTTACGTGAATCTTTTTGCATTGTTTTAAATATTAAAAGGTGAATGGATTGATAAAAGATTGTTTTTGGTTTTAAATTACTACTTTTTTTATAATCAATGCATTTATAACACATACGATGTTGATAGATCGCCGTGTATAATAATTTTTAAAGAAGTCGATCGCAGTGATCAAAAGTTTGGCTACCCCTGTTATGTACAGTAAACTATTAGTGGAATAATAAAATAAAGAATGATTTTATCAATTGGGATAAGAGCCTCTAATTCCGAGATAATGTTACAGCTTAGAGTAAAAAAAATGTTTTTCTTGCTTTTTGAACACAAGGAGATATTTAACGTACGACACATTGCAGAATCAACGATGATGTAGATGAAATAATTGCTAATATCCAATCTGATTATTAAAATAATATTATCGCTCATGATAAAGCAATACCTTGCATCCCAAAATTTTATGATGTATTCAGATTCACAATGAAAAAACACGCAATCTAGCAAAATTTCGCATCACAAAAATGATTGTTTGCCACTTGAAGCAGTACAATGTCTTTATTGTATGAAATATCTAATTTTGGTGTCACAAGAACAAAGTAAACGTGATTATTATATTAAAATTACGTTTGGTTAATGAGAGTCAGGTCTGTGGCGCAGCGGACAACGTTGTTGTCTTCCGTGACTGATCTCACGAGTTCGAGTTCCAGTACAAACAGCATTTTTTTTGTGACTATTGAGCTTCTTTCGTCTCTTGTAGAGTTTGTGTTGTGAGGAATACGAGGTATTGCTTTACCATGAGCGATATGTAGATTATGCTGAGAAACAAGATGTTTTCGAGAAGTCTTAAAAATTAATAACCCATGAGAATTAATGATACGTTGAGCTTGACCTAGATTAGCCTGCTAACCGTGTAATTACTTCCTCATTACATACTGCACAAACAGTACTAATTATCTTTGCCAAAACTGTACAAATGAACAGATTTGATCCAGTTTTTCTCTTTCTTTTATTTTGAAATAGTTGCATCAGTAGAAAATCTTTTGCATACTCAATTCAATTCTGTATGAAAATGTCATTTGATTCGTTCCGCTACTGCCATCTACATTATTTTGTTTAAAACAAAAAATGACAGTTTTATTCTGTAGATTGAGTAGATTCTTTTAGATACTCTTTGAATATGATAATATCTAAGGGTGCTGCAGTTTCAAAGTATAGTCTTTAACCCTTTTCTTGTCCAATTGCCAAACGTGATTTATCCTCTCACACACAACAAGAAAATAGTAAACAATGGTTTTAATCCTTCACCATTACAAGAAGCTCATTTAATTTCACATAATCATTAAAATTTAAACTAATTTACTTTGAAGAATATTTAATAATCCCATATTTGCCACTGTTCTGAGAAATAACTCAAAGTTTATACATTTTGCTTTTAATTCTTTATTTTTTTAAATAAGTTTGGTGTAAGAATAGATCATTAGAAGATTTATTGTGAATCTCTTCTAAACAAGGAGAAAAGCTTGCTAAAGCTAAAATATAGTCCTGATGAGGGCAGGGCGTAAAGCTGAAATAGCTATCAACTTCTATTATACTGCTATTTTTGACCATATGACTTACTTTAGAATGCTTTCGATTCACATTTGTCTCAATGACTGTATGGGACACCAGGCTGTAGACTGTTAAAACCAAATGCCTTTGTTCTGCGGTTTTATTCTACAAGTGCTACTTTAGTAGCGGTAGGATAGCAAAAATAGATGCTTGTGTTGGATATTGAAGGTGAGCTGGTTTGATTTCGTGAAGAACTCGGAGATTAAGGAACGTTAAAGACTGCACCCTGTTACATCAGTGTTCATGGAGGGACGTTGGAACTGGCTGGGTTACGTGTTGCGGATGTCTCTGAAGAGCTTCAATCTGGCCTGCCTTTTCTTCCGACCATTCTGGATGTCCGTTGAGTACTATCCATAGGATGTACTCGGCGGAACTGAGGGAAGTTGGCATGTGACGGGAGGGAGCAAAGCAATTGGAGGGAGACAGGAAATCATGGAGGTGCCGTGTGGCTGCCATATTCTCCACATAGGGAGCGAATATCAATGATTAACGGCTTAGAGTTAAAATATTGTATGTCTGATTTTCGTTGAAAATGAGATATAACTACTGAAATGGACCAAAAATATCCTATATTTGTATGTGTGAAAATATCTTCAAACCTACTATATTCCGATATATTGTAATTCATCCAGAATTATTTTTATGGACAAAAATATTGTATCTTAACAGCTTAACTACTGCACGTTTTTTTTTATAAAATTTCACCTGGTGAAATAAAATTTTGCAAAAAATTCGCAAAAATTGTAATTTTACTAAATTCAATATAATTTCTAAACAAATTGAGATATCTTTACAAAATTTAACTTTCTTATCTTCCAGATACTTCGCCTATATGCATATATGTGTCCGCCGGCCAGCAACCTTTGTTTTTCAAAGACTCAAATACGCGTCCGCGGTCGTAAAGCTGTTAAAGATATATAATATATCTTTATGTTAAACAAATTTTCAATGTTAAAATATTGTATTTATGACTGATACAATGTTTTCTCTACCGCCGTGATACAAAAAAATAGATTTATCTTACATTTTAAATGAGATTTGCTAACTTCATAACTTACGAATTCAGTTTTCTCAATATTATGATTTAGGGAGATACAATATTTTAACTCTAAGCCATCAATATGGTCAAAGAAGAAGAAGAAGCATACCTGAAATTTAATCACAGGGGAATATATAAAATAAAACAACATTATATTTTTAAATACAGATATTTATCCTTTTACTTTATTTAATAGCTTTAGAAATTGTTCAGAATGAAGACTGTATTATGATATGAACAATAATAATAAAGTTATTGTATACTTTAGACTATATACTTGCTAATATCAATATGTACACTATAATAACTTATCATTTACGTTAACTACATAAAAAATTGGAGATGTTCTTAGAAGACAGGGTTAAACATTATAATTCCCTTATTACAATTAATTTCGCTTCTCGTGATGAAAGCGTACATTTTCATTACTTCAAGATGCTTTTATATTAACAGAAACATTATAATATGTGCAAACGAGTTCAACATTATAATAAAAACAATATTTATGCTTACATATACAAAAAATGCTAAAAATAATCTTTTCCTAATTGACAATTATCAATATTTTAAATAATAACTTCTAAATAAAATTAAAACGTTTTCATTAAAAAATAAACGATACCTTTTAACACACTGTATTTAAGAAATAAAAGTGTGTTTCTATACTATTATATAAAATGACAAAATTATAAGTTATTCAGTGACAACTTCACGTAACCTAATAACTTGTTGAAAAAGATCTGACATTTCAAAATTCATATCTATACCCGCTGCATTCCGAATGCTTAAATTAAATTTGAAAAATGACAGCTTAACTTTTTGACCGCGGCTCGGATCCAGATCGGTTCAGATTGGACTGCTGTAGCAGTCAACCGCGGTCTAAAGGTTAAATTTACAAAAAGATATTTTAAAACAAGACTGTTTATTCCAAAGAGATCTATAAAAATGAGTACAAAAAATCAATAATGTCATAATGAATAATATCTTTTTGACTTGTGCCAGTTTTTAATGTACATATCGGCGTGAATTTTCCATAACCTGCTATCTCAAAAAGTACAAGTATTCAGAATACACATATATGTACTTTATTCTATTTACAACATCCATATTCATCGCTATAAAACACCACTTGAATCCTTTTGTCTTCAATATCTGTGAAGAAGTTAATAACAGGAAGCAAAGATGTTTCCATCCATGTCATCCATCTTCACCTTCATGCCAAACACAGCACATGGCCATATTATTTGCCAAAGTTGTTGTATTAGATTAATTAAAGCATGAAGCATAACATATTTTGGGGTACGATTCAATGGAATATGTGTGTTTTGAAATCCTGAATTTATTACATCAAAATTGAGATATGTATTTGTAGAAAATTAATGACGATATATGTATGTTTCTTTGAATACAATTGAATGAAATTTTAGTTTGAGTTGTTTTCCTGTAAGACTTCATTCCACTGCAAGTATTGCTGTATTATATTGATTTGATTGTAAGGCTTTATAACTGTTTTATAAATATGTTTTAAGTTAATATTTATAATCTTAGGTTATGTTGTATTTTAACAAATATGTCACTTCATGATGTGTTTGATCATATTCATAATTCTTATTATTGAATCAAGCTAGTGAAACAACTGGTAATAGCTTTTCTCACTAAATTCACTCTAATTCAATTAACTTGCAGCAAAATCTAAGTCTTATGGATTCTCAATTAATAAAATGAGTTTTAAAATTGAAGACATTTTGGTGTATGTAATTATTTCATTGTTTGATGGAAGTAAAATATGATCTGCTCAGCGTAACCCATCAGTAAATAAATCATTTGTATGTCTTATAAACATTTGCAATGATTTATTCACTGATGTTTACATATTAATGATCACATTGATGGACATATGTCTGAAAAGCACTGCATTGAACATTTTCGATGTGGACAACATAGGCCTTTTATGATCATCATTTATAACATAGTTATAATTAACAGATCTGATAAATATGTTCTTTCTTTACAACAAATTCATACTTACTACCTTTTACAATATAAATCATTTTTGAAGTGTTTGTGACAAAAGGTGTGTAGTCCGAACAAAAGAGCTATTTGAAAATCAAAATGGTAGATTATTTTAGAAACAAATTTTCTAACGAATGCAAAGTACTCTTACTGAAGTTTTGTCAATACTGAGTATACCAAAAAATAAATGAATTAATAAAACTATTAACAGTAAGTAAAGTTTACAAATCAATTTAAGGTTTTCATCTGACATACTTTACATGAATGTTTCATGTAAAGTAATTGCTATTTCCCAATTGTTATGTTTAGTTTGCTTGTTTCAATTGTACTTCTATATTGTAAGAGAAGCCAAACATATAATGCTGTGATGTTGATGTTAATTATTAAATGATCACCCGATGTAACTTTACTTTACAATACAATCGAAGGTTGTCAATTTCAAAGTTTTACTGATCAAATCAATTAATTTCTGAATGAGTAATTCTCCATTCAAATGAAAATAATTTGTATAATATTATCCCAAACAGCTCTATATCAATGAATTGTATCCGGAATAAAAAAAAGATTTATAACTTCTTCGAGAAATATCTTAATTTAAAAAACTTCAATATAATTATTTTATATACTGAATGTATAATAAGAAACCAAAACGTATTCTGTGATTAAATCTTACAATTTATTTATCATGCAAATATATTTTTTTTTTGGTAAAATTTGGTTTATAATAATATAAATATTACATATTAGGAAGCTAAAATGCCGTAATTCCTAAAAATGAAGTAAATTACAGTTTTTGCAAGGAATTCGGTTCCCCAATGAGATCTTACCATATGTGTTTTGATTGAACACTGTTATAATTTAAAAAATTAGATCTATCTCTAGTTTAGATTCTTTAAAGGAAGTTTATAAAATACTTTCACAAATTTTAAGTAAAAAAGATTCAGTGGATAATGTCAAATTAGTGTTTTCAACGTAAGTAACTATTTACAAGAATCTGTAATATTATATTGAACACTTGTGTAATATGATGAAAAATATTCATTATCAATAAAAAGAAATGCTCAGTATAGTCATATGTCAAAAATAAATGCATTCAGTCAATCTTTGTGTCAATCTTAAAACCTGTAAATGTTTTTTTTTCGTTTTACGTTGATGATAAAAAAACTAGTTCAAAAGTAATACATTACATGATTTGACATATGACACTATACATCTAGATTAGTGCTTCCCAACCTGGGGTCCGCGAAAATTTTCATTCTTCAACATTCTTTGTGATAATATATGAACATGTGAAATAAAAAAAATTCGGGAGTCTGCAGATTATTGTTTTGAGATTTAGGGGTCCGTGGCATAAAAAAGGCTGGGAAGCACTGGTCTAGATGACCATTTCATGTTCAATAAATATGTACCACTTTAGTATGCGGTCTACCTTAACATGAGATCTTCCTTTGCGGTCTAAATGCTAGAAAATGTAACAAACGTGGAAAACACATCCTTGTACATCGATGTGTTCATAAAGGATGCCAGAAGTATCGTTGTGTTAGGTTAGGTTAATTTTTTCGCTATAAATTTTCGGGTAACATTTTTAAATAGAAATGTTAAGGTAGACCACACACTAAAGCGGTACCAATAAATAAATACTCTTTTTAGTAATGGTTTAAAATGTAATAATCAATGAAAAATCTATGTATAATATGAAAACAGTGTGTAAATGTGTATTATTTGACAGTGGATACATTTGTTTTTACCATTACACCTTATTTACAATGAATATTCATTAACATGTTTTTATAACCTCTAATTAACGTCAAATTAAGCTTCTGTTTAACTTAATTAAACCATTCACTGTATTATTTTTGATATTATTATTTATTATTCATATTATTTTATAACGCTTCAAAAATTCTTATTATCTACCGATATGCTTTCGAATTAATAAATTACTGATTTAATTTTTTTTTTGGGTATTGTGCAGTTGTTAAAATGGATGTCACTCATTGAAGACATCTTTGGAAGTGTCTAGAATTTTTTTCGTTTAGTTTTTTTAATATTAAATGTTGAATAATATCACTTTTCCTTCTACGTATGTATGTACAAACTCATGATTGTTTTTTTCTCCAGTTGTCCACTTAAAACTCGTTTAAAACATTTTTATACGAAAATCTATGGTTCTGTCAGTGTGTGTTTACAAACCTTGACAATATTTCTAAGTAAAATTATTTCTCTTAAATATTTTTCATTCCCCTCAAGGTTTTATGTATATTTCTTATTCACCATGTCGTCGTTCTCGTATAAAAGACTTTGTTGTATAATTATTAATATGATCATATTTACATTAAATTAATCGGAGAAGATAAATATAGTGACTAGGCAGTCTTTTTTATAGTTTCGTGCAAAACAAAATAAACATATACATACAAAATGTGCACAAATGAAGAAAATAAATAAAACAACAGTTTTTCTAATAATGTTTGAGGCAAAATATTTATTTCTAATATTAAAAATCATAATAAAATTGCAGATAAGAAGAATAAAAACTCACTGTGACAAGAAATAAAATAATAACAAATTATATTTATAAGGCTAATAATTACAGTAAAAGGCTTTGTTAAAATTAAAGAAGCCTTTTGATAAAGGCCATAAATCGATAAAAATTAAAGGTACTTACATATTAACCTAACCAAGTCTATATTTACATACAACACAGTGTGTAGAAAGCCTCAACTAATTTGAATATATAATCTGAAATAATCTAACCTAACCTAACCTAACAGATGACAGTTAATAATAGATTTCAAATGCAGCATGATAGGTTAGGTTACGCTTTTTTAGGTTAAGCAGTGTTGTAGATACATATTAGATCCGTTAATAAGTAAGTACCGAATTAAAGTATAAAATAATATTTACTAGTTTTAAACACAGGGTGAAACTGATATAATTTAAAATTTAAAAAAATAATCACATTACTTCTTCCGCTAACTCATATGAAATGAATTACATAAATGGGGTTTCGATTTATTCGATGAACGATTGCACTTTTATTACTTAAGCTTAATTTAGCGTACTTTATAATATTCTCATAGGCAATGATAGTCTACTAGATTTAACGATACCATGCTAAAACAAAAATAGTCACGAATTATTATTGGTTTAATCAATTAACAGAGTCTTTGGCCAACACTTGTGGAACACGATTATCGCCTTAATTTAAATACTTCAATTAATTATTAATATTAAATATTTTGCTTCATCTACGCATCGAACGTCGTCTTTTCCTAATAATACAAAATCGTTTTTTGGCGGGCGATCTCTACTAGGCGGATCGGTACGAGACCGTTCTGCATTTACTCAAAACAAACATCACAGATTATCGGTCAGGTGTTTCACTAGAAATGTTTGACACTTTCTATTTAAAACAACAAAAAAATGATAAGAAACACGTAGGCGGTGGCGTTTTCGCTTGAAGAAAACACGCCCTGTTTCGAAACGACGTGCAAAATTATATTAAACATTTGGGATTTAATTATAGGTACAGTCGGAAAATGCAAAATGATTTACTATAATTAAATGTACTGGCTGTTTGTTTCAACTAAATCTAACTGAATATGCTAATACTATGAGATTCCCGAATCTTTGATTTTCTTCGATTAAAAATATTCACATATATGTATTTATATATATTTGGAGAAACATCTTATCCGCGCCGCCGATCGACGGCACCCTTTAATGCACTAAATCATCTACGGAATTTTTCTTCTATAAATATTACAGTTTTATAAGATAAGCGAGTACGATTTACGTTTATCAGTACGTATCTGAGGGAAGTATTCATTAGCTAACCTAGGGTAATTATAATATAAAACAAAACAATGTCTCTTTGATACTTTAACTAGATTTGTCTAACTTAAACTTTTATACATTGTCTTTAACACTTTTCACAAGATTAATATTCCCACCGGTCCACGTCCACCTCTGATTTTACAATGTCTAAGGGTAGGTCGTGGGGGGCTTTGGGAACGGGGGCCGGTGAAGGGGCACCGACGGGCGAAAGAGGGGTCGACGCACGGGGTTGAGTAGCGTTTTCAGAATTCGCTTCCGCTTCGGCGTCGGCTCCCGCCGGTTCGATCCGGACGGTTCTTTCAGCTGCTCTCCTTCCGTAATCTTCTGTTTGCATGACACACACTCCGTTGATGATAACTTCATCAGGGTTGGGCGGTCGCTCTTTATCGTCTTGCCAGTCGGGGTTGACCCACTGCGGGGCGGCGGGCTTTCTGCGACTGGAGCGGGCGCCTCCGGGAGGGACGGCTCGTGGAGTGGAATCGGTCTTTCCTTCTCCGTCGCCGTCGTGGTCTCCCTCGACAAAACTCCTCTCGTCCATGGAGTCGTCTGAGCCCATATTACTTTCGACATCGTCATCCTCAAAATCGTCACCGTCCGGTTCCCGTTTCAATGGCATGGACAGATCCAAGCCGCTGATTTGCTCTTTCACTGCAGTCAGAGCGAGCTCGGCGTCTCCTGGAGGCAGCAGTCCACGTCCAAGGAGAGCAGCTAAGTTGGAGTTGGCGGCAAAGTAAGGCGGGTAAGGTAGAGGTACGCCGGCTAATCCTATGCGCTCTTTGTGCAGTTCTAACAGTCTCTGATTGAGCAACAGTCTAAACTGAACGGGGTCGAAAGGTGCTTGGTTTCCAGACTGGTCCCTAGCAGGAATGTCCCCAGGGCCCCCGTGAGGCACCTGCTGCTTCAGCCTCATTCGGTGATTATGGAACCAGTTCGTTATCGTTCTTGTAGATAATCCTAACTCTGTTGCTAGGAATTCTATCGTTGCCATATTTGGGTAGGGATCCAGAGCAAAAGCCAGACGCAGGGCTTCTTTTTGCTCTTCGCTGAACAGAACTCTTTGTTTTTTCGCTGACGGTACACCACCGGGATGCGGACTTGGAGATGTGGAATGATAAAATTCAGCGGTATCATTTGAGGAGGTGTCGGAGCTGTTGTCTTGGCCTCCCGGACCAGTAGATCGCCGCCTCTTGTTCGCTTCTCTCCGTTCGTTCTTCAGAGCTTGCAATCTGTCGATATTGTGCGCGTCGCTGAGCCAAAGCTGCATTCTAATGAAAGGCTCGCGACCTTTTATACTGAGCATGTGCCAGGGCTTAGGTTTTGATAAAAGTTCACTAACAGATCCTTGGGAGAGTCCCAAAACTGCTTCACCGAAAATTTTCTGTCCAATGTTGTTAGCAAGAAGGGCTTCTTTAATTTTAGTGGTTATAGTTTGCGTGTCCAAGTCTTGGGTAAGAGCTGCCATTTCGTATACGCTCGGTGAAATATGCTGGTGCAGGGCCCTCATGACTGAGCCTTGGTGAGGCTGCATCGGCGAATGATGTATGGTAGGAGGTGGCGGAGGTTTGCCGACCTTGTGCTGCTCATGAGTGAGGTCAGGCCGGAGTTGAAGCGCAGGATGCGGCGGGAATCCGGGAGGAGTCAGAAGAAGCGGGGGAGGTCCACCCATTCCGGAGTTCATGAGAGCCTGCTGTTCGTGCTGCATTTTGCTGAGGAGTTGTGACGCGTCAGAGATCATTTTCTGAGTCGGCTGCATCGGCTTGCTTAAATTGGCTGGATTCTCTGAAAATAAGGAAACACACATTGAACTTGTGGCCTAAATATTGTTTTTTGGGAATGACTCCAGAAAATTTTTGAAGAAATTTACGTAGAAATGAAGCTACTTTAAAATAAAGTTTGAATTAATCTTATAAGAATATCTTAACCCTCCAAGGACGAGCGTGACCATATGGTCACAGTAAACACCGTTGTCTATTGATCCCACTATTCATCCTTTTTCTACCTGAATATCGTTGCTTTCACTCATATTTGATTAAGAAGAGTACAGACATGAGTTAGTCATCAGCCGCGGGAGCAGAAACGGTCACCAAAAGCAGATGCGATATTTTGAATTTCCGTTTTTTTAATAGAATTTTTGAAACTGTTAGTTATTTTTTTTATCAAAATATCAAATTATTTACAGTTCTTTTGCTAATATATTTGTATTGAAAATATGTTGATCTAAAGAGGTCAAATTGTAAATATTTTTAAAAATTTCACGTTTAGCTATATTTCAACCCCGAATGTTTGCGTACCCATACGGTCCCGCTCGTCCTTACTACTGTCCGTATACAACGACTTGGGCGTGTTTTTTTTTTTATCGAAAAAAATCTCTTGTCTCAGGAGGGTTAAATAGATTTTTTAAATAGTTACATACGAATATTAAGAAAGTGTGGTTAGGTTTTTACAAACTAGTTTTTTTATAAGACAATGAAGCGTGCAGAAGGTAGATAAAACTAATAAATACTTACGTGGTATTCCGCCGTAGCTGCCGGTCCGCATGAGCTTTTCAGGTGCGATCTTATACTGCGAAGCTACCAGCTTGTGAACAGCATTATCATCCTCCAGGAACATCTTCATCCGGATGAAAGGTTCGCGCCCCTTTTGCGTCAGCATATGCCAAGGCTTCGGCCTGGCGAGAAGATCACTTACAGACCCTTGAGACAGTCCGAGAACAGACTCTCCGAACAATCTTTGACTGATTGAATACTGACTCAAGGATTCCTTGACGCGGCGGACGATGTCCTCAGTGTTCAGGTTGTTGAAGAGATCGAACTGCTGTTGGGTGATGGGGGGTAGGACGGCTTTCAAAGGGCGTTGGGATGGACTGTGATGTGATTGGTTTGAGGGTTGAGAGATGAGGCTGTTGGTGATGGACGCCATTCGCTGCAGTGGACTTGCGGCCGCGGCTCCGGAGAATTCCTCTCCGGGAGTGATGGCAGGAGGGAGGATATTGTTTCCTAGAGGACTAGAGGCGGAGGAGCCGGTGGAGGGTTGGGATCCCGGTTCCAATTTGGGTCTTACAAGGCTGAACGCGCTTCCGGCGTGTCTGATCGCCTCTTCTGCGTCCATTGCCTTTTCCTTCTCCGCGTCCGTGATCCCGTTCATCTTCATCATTTTTTCTTTAGGGAGGGACAAGTCCTGGACTCCTACCCCGCTACCGTTGAGGTGCGGGTTCTGGTGCTGGTGTTGTAATGCCAAAAGGCCTGGGAAACCAGGCGGTAGGTTTGGAGGCAGACCTGGTGGAATGCCCGGCGGAAGTCCAGGAACTTGTCCGATGGGTGCTCCTTGTTGCTGCAGCTTCGCCAGCTCTCTGTGGTAGGCTTCCAGCGCCATTCGGATGTTGTCGTCGGGTGGTCTTTCCATGTGAGGGGGGCCCCCGCCGCTAAGGTATTGAGGGAAGAAAAAACTTTTTGTTAGCTCTAGTTTGCTGTCCTCAATACAAGTGAAGGTTTATGTATGGAATTATTGTAATATTGTATTTATATTTCAATAAAACACAAAAAACATCAGAAATCATATACATTTTAAGAGAGTGGTTTCTTTTTCACGTATTTTAAAAAATCATTTAAATAATAATTAAACGATCAAAATTAGTTTAAATATTAAGAGTGTATTCATTAGACGAGAAAAATTACAATTATACCAAATATTCACGAAGTATGTAGTTTAAATTAATAACTATTGATAATGCTTAAATTTTATTGATTTTAGGTTACTTCAGAAAAAGGTGAAATAAATAAATATTTACCCAGGGAAACCTTCTCTAGGCTGACGCATATCTTCCATCCGCCTGCCCATCAACTTGGCAAGTTCTTCCTGGTAGATCCTGACTACCTTCTCTTGGGGGATATCGTCATTTTCGTATTTCTTTAGTCTCCGATTTTGACTGGATTCCTGTGGAAATAAATAAGAGAAATTAATTTCCTGTTGGACATCTTCAAACCATACCTTCAATTGATTATTTGAAAATTGACATCGATAACCGTATGATTAAAAATTATCCACTTCAAAAATTGAAAAGGTAATTATTAAATCCAATACAGTGGAACCCTCAATTACACTATTCCAAATTACGCGCTGGCTTGAAATATTCGCAGCAAATCCCCCAATTGAACGGTCGCATTCCATTGTGCGGTGCATACAGTCAAATGTTGGCTAGCGTCTGTGTATTCAACACGAATAGCCGGACGATGTATGTGTGCTGGATTTTGGGTGCGTTTTGCATTTTATCACTTAGTAACTAAATATTTCGTCCATAAATATATATTTTTTAAAACTAAGGGAAATCTTAGTTTTGATAATGTATTAAGATAATAAAATACAATTTAATTTTTTAAATTGCTTACCTTATTTGAGAAAGGTGATAGGCATTGCCCATGTGGCGACTTAGAATCGTCGTTACTTCGTGAGTCTTCGTTCGGAGCCGGCGTCCTCATCATCTGAGAAGCCTCCGAGAGGATGTGAGCGATCCTTTCCTCGTTCATATCAGCGGAGTCTGATCGTCCGAAGGGCGGCATACCACCTTCTTTACCTGCTGGGAGAGAATAAAAGATTTGGTCAGTAATCATTCGCCCATAGATTCATGTTGAAACATCAAGCGGAAATAAATGACATTTAGATAATATTAATAAAAGAAATAAGTAAATTGCTGTAACCTAAAGTGGAAATATACGCTGAGAATAGTTTTAAGACGATTCTGAACAATTATTGTAAGTGAGACTTCCTTTTTTCTAAAAGACGATTTCAAAAAAAACAACAATTCTCAATTACTTAATTAATCAAATAACCTTCCAACAGCAGTGGGCTGTAGGAGGCTCGCATAAGCCCCATTTCAAATTGAAGAAAACTCAGATCTATGTATGCTTTAAATAATGTATAAATATGAATTACAATTAAATTTAAAAACGCAGTGATATACATTTGGTGTTTCCAACGTAAATTATATACGACGGCTTAATTATAACATTTGAAACATCATATTAGAGCGAAAAGAATATAACCTATTGCTATGTCAATCTACAATCTCTTCATTTCTGTAATCTAGTGTGGGTAAATACACTTTAAATATATTTGTATAAATTAAATGAAGGTAAATTGCGTATTGTTACATAATATAAGTAGGTATATAAAGTAATATTCAATAGCTTCAATAATTATTGTTTTTAATTGTATAATTGTGATAAAAGAAACACCACAAATATCCCCTTGTTAAAATAATGCAGCCTACCTGATCAAAATAAATAAGCATTGTATTTGTTGTCTATGAAGTAAAGTAATAGTGAATACTTATTCAAAATTGGAATACAATAACATCGAAATAAATCGGCCAGCTTATAATAATCTAAAGTTAGTCAGGGTTCGTGATATCCAAAAATAAGATTCTGTATCACGATCATTAGCTTCCTTAATTTAGGTTCGCATTGAGGGAAAAGCGAGAGTGGGTACATAATACGCGATAAAGTCATAAAATCGTCCAATTGTTGACGGCTGATGTTCATATCGATGACAGTTTGATCGGACGACTTCGAATTAAATCGCAAGTTTATAATCTGAGCAATAGATGTCAGTTGTCAGACGTTCGTTGTCAGAGGCTTGAGTTGTCAAATTATTCACGAACTAAAATCGTATTTCAAGAATTAAGAATTTTACACATCGAGCAGCGTTTTTATGAAGTACACTCTTGAAAAAGTTGTTTTAATGCGTTTTTGCGAAAGTACCCTCAGTTTTTTTTTTTAATAAACACTATTGTCTATGATGTATTCATTTTTACAAGTTGTGTAATTTATATCCTCGACATAAACTTATTCGTAGTGTTTGAATGAAATTTAAGCTTACAATTTAACACGTCTACAATTTAATTCCACTAAATAGCCACAAAACAACAATTTAAAAAAAGAATTCCGAAATGTGAATTTGAATTCACTTCGTGTTCCATGCATTAAAATGGCGTTCTATTACAGCTGTTCAGTTTGCAAGGTCTCCATTCGAAGAGCAAGTGAAATAATAATTATTTTCTTTCCACCCACTCGGTGCATTGTTTTTGCCATAGGACGCATTATGCACTCCGAAATAGACAGCGGGCGCATCTTCTTAACAACGCAGCTTTTTACTTGATGCCGATTAATTGGAGACGTCAACGAATTTATTAGCCTTCGTTTGTTTTTCCGACTGTCATGAAGTACGATTCGGAAAATGGCTTACAAAAAATGCGGAAGATTTATTTAAATGTCATTTTAACAACAGCCTAACCTAATTGTAATGTTTTGTTTTATTCAATATTTGTTTTCTTTCAAATTAAATTTGATTCTTTTAATTGTACATATTTATGAATGAATACTTCTCCCATCATAATCAAAACAGTAATAATACGAAGAGAATTCAAACATAAATATATATTTTTTTTTAATTTTAAGCCTTCTTTTATTGCATTGATAATAAAAGCGAAAATTATTTTGATATATATAAAAAGAAGTGTGTACAAAATTTAATTCATTGATTATATGTAAGAATTGTTGAGTAATTAATTTTAAAAATATGTTAAAACATTGGTCAAATAATAACCTCAAATTGTTCTCTCAAAACAAAACAAATGAACATAGTTGTCATCTTGTTTTCATCTCTCAATTAAATGTTCTTATTTTGAATTTGAATAATATTGTGCGTATGATATATTAAAGGCGACATGTGACAAATGTGTTTTCTTCAAACGGGCGAGAATTAACAAGATGGCATTGTGGAAAACGAAGATTTCTGAAATATTTCGCATTATTGTCTCCACGGGCTGAGGATTTAAACGGCGCGGTGATTAATATCGCGCGCGTTATATAAGCAATAATGTATTATTAACGAAGATGATAATATCATTTTCCTGGCGGTGGTGCAAAGTGCAACATATTTCCCCGGATTTGTGCCAGTTTGCGAGAAATGCGTTTGTTTGTTGTCCACAAAACACACAGTCGATTGTTGTCCTTTTGGCTGACAAAAATAAATACTGCAACGTTTACGCAAAGCCCTGTTGCACATCATTTATTTTTTGAAAAACCCACTCGCACAAGAATTGCATGGTACGTAAGTAAGAGTTCATGATTGAAGCTACTACATACTTGCAAAGTCGGCCCATTCTAATAATTCTAAAGATGATCTGATGGTATACATATTTATAAGTTAAAATTAAATTATTGAAAAAAATCCTCGGAGTAGGAGTGGTCTTTTTTTACACGACTCTACAGCCCTGTGAAAAACTGTTTAAATATTAAAAGTTAATCTATCAAATTTGCAATATTTACTATGCTACGTTAATTAAAAAAAAATGTTACGCCGCCCCTTATAATTTGCCGCCCGTATGTTGTGCACCATTCGAAATAAAGGATACCGAGAGGAAGTATACAATTATTACATTCCTATTTTGAATAGATAAGAAGTTTCTTCTCTATGGTCCGCGGGAATGTCAATTGGGCTATTTAAAAGACGGACATAAAAATGATAAAATATAATTTACTTAACACGCCACAGAGGCCCGGCCGCTCACTTTGTACAATTCGAAAGCCATTAAAATTAATAGATTATTAACACGGCGTGAAAAAAACGGTGATGGACACAAAAATTGATAGGGGGACATTATGTGTTTTTTAGTATTGTTTCAGATATACCTACGGATTATAGAATGACGCAAGATTCGAAACAGAGATGGCGCGTTATTAATGACATCCGGTCGGCTAATTTCAAAATGTCGGACGACGATGGCATCGCTGTAACAACGGTCCCGATTAATATTGATGTAGTTTTACATGACGTTGTCTATTATGGTGATCTATTTAATAATCATTGTAATTTAGTGGACGTTTTCGTGCAACGGAATGTCTTGGAGGTTATTTTTAAGACATATAATGTTTTACGAAGTGAGGTCTTTTTTTATATTGTTTATGGAAACCAACTAAATGATAATTATAACGGTGGTTCCATTTTCAAATGAATCATCTATCGCATATTACCAATAAACAATCGCCTCATACATTGCAAACGCCGAGAACATTGATTGTAATTAGTTATTTTTCTCAGTCTTTTAAAAACATTATTACACAATATGTAAAGAAGGTTAATGTTAAACAAACAGTCACAGTTAATTAATATCAATTTGGTGAATGTAACTATCAAATACGTTCCCAATAAGGTGCATATTGTGGACTTTGTATACAAATTCATATATCAATTGATTCTCACCCTTACCATTTACCCTATTAAAACGAAAGCCTAAAAGTATTAACCACTTGGTTATAGGAATAGCACCAAGCCTACTTTTTTCGCAGTACATCCTATGAATAGTACCCGACGGTCTTCCAGGACACCGGAATTCTACTGGTCTCAAGAAAAGGCAAGCGGAGTTAAGACTATCCGGAGGCATTCCCAGTTTCTCCGTCTCCACTGACCAAACAAGGCGCTGACTTTTACGCAGCGGTGGGCTGCCAATACGTTAACAAAGGGGCTCGGTTAATCTCAAAGCAATTCTCGGTGTTCTGGGGAAGGAGTGATTTTTTTATCACTCTTATGCAATTATATGCAATACTTAAATAAGAAATCGATGGTTACTTTACAATACTTAACAATATGCAATTTACCGTAAACTTATCAATCAAAATGACTAAAAATGGACTACTGTGTATACTGAAGCTGTCGTAGATAATATATATGTCAGAAATTGCAGTTATATACTAATTTGATCTGTGAATATTTTTTTCTCTTAATTTAACAAGGGGTTTGCCGGCCTTAGTAAAATTTAACAAAAGCCTCGATCAAGCTTTTTTGAGCCCCCACCAGCCCACCCCTGCTTGTACGTTACCTTATCTCTGAATTCCTTGAGAAATCAATCCATCTCGCCCCCGATACAAAACGTGAGAATCTATTCTCGAATGAAATTTAGTACTGGCTATTAATTCCGACAAGATATGGGATTGAATTTGTATTTGTAATTGTAACAGTCTTGCTTTGGGAGTGCGTTGTTTGTGTAGTGACTCGCAGTTTACAGTATGACACACAACGAAAAAATGTGGGGCGACACAATTAAATCGTATCCAATCAAAAGCGCTGTGAATGCTTTTAAATTATCTTAAATATGAAGAATTTTGCTGCCAAAATAATATTTTCTGCATTAGTCACCTCTCACACTAGATTACATAATTTTTTTTATCATTTTGATTAGCTCCGTAAGCAGGAAATTGTCTATTATTTTGGCGCCGTAAAAAACGATGGTGATGGTTTTGTAATGGATACGCGGTATCAATTCTTTTTGAAACGCTCTCGAGAAATTTAGCTCACATGTAAAGCGAACTTTCTGATTACCTTAATCGCTTGAAAAATATTTAAATCCAAGCAAATTTCATATTAGAAATGGTCGACAGAATCGTTGTGCGACATTTAACACAATACTTGTTTGTACTGTATTGTTTCTGATTTAAAAATGTGAAAGAAATTTCAATTTTTAACACTTCATATATTCGTGTACAGCGAAGTAAACTACATACATACAGTATATCAATTTTGGCAAAATTAATGTAGGGTACCTTTCGATGCTTTTTCCAGTAATACAGCAGAAAAATATCAGTGATTTTCTTATACAGATTTCATTAATAAGCTTTTAACAACTACTACTGTAGTCAAAGTGTAAATGTACATATTTATAATATGTACAGATATATATATATATATTACTCAACCATTTTCAATAAATTTTACAAATATATAATTTAAAGCTAATCTTTATTGTCTTGTACTCAAGACAATATAATAATAATAAACTATACATTTCAGTCAGTCAATACACAAAAACTTCCCTTCATTGATTTAATTGATAATTTTGTTTCTAATTGTCTCTTTGTACTATGATCGTTTAATCTATGTATGTAGTAATGTGTTCATATTTATAAAATACTAAACCTAAACGATGTCATAAGATTGAACTTAATCATTTTCAATATTTATGCACATCATTTCATTTGATATAAGACATATGAAGCATTATTGTCTTTTTTACAGTAAAGGTTCAAGATAGTCAAATTAGAGACTAGTTTTTGGATGATAATAATACTTAAATATTAAGTAAACGCGACTAAGTAACACTATGGAGAAAAACGATATAATTCAAGTCACGGTTTGTATCGATTTTTTCTAGACTAGTTTTTCATTTGTTTAGCGCATTGGGGTGGAAAACATTCGTAGCGTATTGGTTTGTACACCTATTGTCCTCGCGATGAAGATATTGATTTATGCAAATTTCCTTGGCCCCCCCTTATGCCCACAGTGGCGTTCGCGGAGGAACTACCGTCCGTCTACGTAGTAATAATGTGTATGTATGTATGGTTTAATGATTGAAATAGCGTGCTCGATAATCACTGCCCCCCCCCCCGGCTTTCCATCGGCCCCCATCTTTTACCCCCACAGCTATTGCATGTCATTCGGCTTGAGAAACTGAATCTCAAAGTTTTTTTATTCTGTGTTTTTTACTCGTAAAAGTTTTTCGTTCGATCAAACTTTATTTGAGTATTAAATAATTGGATGGATTGATGCGATTGGAAAGGAGGAGTGAGGGAGGGGGAGATTGGTAGTTTTTTTTTGAGATGGATTTTTTTTATTAGAAAATAGACGCATTGTTCACCATTGTGTGAATTATAACTTTTAACGTAATAAAAAAATGAAAATGTTTTTCCAACAAATCGATCAGTTGAAATTAAAATATTATTTATATGGTGCGCTGCTAATTGCACGATAGCTATATTTTTTAACACGAAATAACTAATCAATAAAAAATCATAAAAACACAGAAAATACATCACAACAAGCAAGAAAAAAATGTTTTAAAAACCACTTTTAAGGATTTCACTGTCATTTCTTGGTGGAGACGTATTTTTTTTAAAAACAAAATTTTTGAACTAATTCCTCATATCGTTTATCATGGGGAGGAATATCATACGATAATTCTCGTAATGAGCGAAACCAGTCCTGAATTTCTCTATTGAAAAAAAGTATTGTGTATTTTACCACTCTAAAAGTATATAATTTAAAAATAAATTGAGTTATCTTAAAATGAATCAAATAAAACCACTCGTTCCAATAATGTAAGATCAAAATCAAACTATTGTGACAATAATTAAGCTCCATTTTGAATTAATTCTCGTTCCGAAAGAGCACGCTATATTTGTTTTTTGAATTTGGAAACCTCGTATTTTATAGCTAGAAATGCACTGATTAAATTGTTCATCAAAACGTTTGGGAAAGTGGTGGAAATGTAAGAAAAAATCGGCGGCCAAACAAAGAAACGAAGCGCATGGATTGTACTAGGACTATGTGCAGCGGTGGAAAGTGGAAGCATAAAGTTCAAGGACTTTTCGATACCCGTTATCGCTTTGATTTATTCTCTATGGTGTTTTAATGCGTATTTTAAAGCTTTCATTTCGAACGTGTATTGTGGAATGGCGGCGAGACCTATTGATTTTTTAAAAATCATACTCGCTAGGTAACTCTTACCCCCCTCATAATCTTGACGTGTATTTTTTAATGGATTGTAATTAATATTTCTGTTCGGCATTTTTGTGGCGGAAAAAAATATTACAGCCGATTCTTTTGTGTTATTTGGGGTGTTTTAACATTGTTTTGTTATGGTTTACGAATGTTTTTCGAAAATTAAACGGCTTTTTTATTACGAGATTAATTAAAAAATTATACTGTAAATATTTTACAGCATAAATGACAAGTGGTATAGATTTCTTGTATACGAATAATAGTGATAATACTGACATCTAATGACGTTTTTCTTATCGTATGGAACGATTGGCTAACAACTGTTTTGTCAATGATTGAATTTTGCCTTACTATTTAGTTCTGTAACCATCTGTTCAAAATTATATTTTTAAACTTTTTATGAGTAATTTCAGTTTTATTTTAAGCTTGCAATCAATCATGGTAAAAATAAAAAAGGGTTAATTTATAAAAAAAATATACTCGAGATGGAGAGTGCAAATGATTTTAAGAAGTCGAATAAACATACTATTATTATAAATTTAAATAAGTCAAATGTTAAAAATAAGAATTTACCTAAAATAGATAGGTATAAGTTTATCTGTCTTTAGATAAAATAAACGCGATAGCCTAAAATAAAATAAAAGAAAAATATAGTCGCGGAATTCCGAATTCAAATTACCCACGCCACCTCGCGCGGCGTAGTGATGTTCGATTGATTTTTCCGAATGTTTATTCGACTCAGTTATGGCGGGAACGCGGTCTAACTTTTTTAACGGCCAAATCGTCGCGTGCGAAAGGCAAAACTTTCCCGGGGTAAAAAAACCGTTCATCATTCGCCCAATCCATTATTACACGACGGGCAGGTAAATATTCTCAATCAGCCAAAAAGGAATCGAGTTTGATTAGAGTCGAGAGAATAATCGAATCGGAAAATGAACGGAACGCGATAATGGGGAAAATATGACATTTGATGTTAGGGATACGGAAGCCATTATGAAAATCAGAATTCTGACTGATGTGACGTTTGCTCGGATGACTTTTCAAATTATTGATGGAAAAGCTACCGAAAATCATAGACGTATATCTTTTAGGGAGGTTTGTGTCGACGTTTTTTGATAGATGAGCAAGTAAGAATAATTGATTATCAAATTAAATCAATGAGTTGACAAAAAAAACATTGTGCGATATGAAATCTTTTCTAATACTAAATTTGAAAAATGATTTCTAAAAAACAAAATTCAAAATGCAAACTTTTATTCTATATAAAGTCACATATATGAAGACCTCAAATAATACCAGATCCACAGATCAAATGAAACCCTTTCAATGGACTATTAGCAATTTTTCGTTAATTTTAGTCATCTCCAAGTCTGATTAAATTATTTTGTTATATAAATCACACCAAGAAATTGTTTGCAGAGAGAACCGTGTGAAAACAATCTAACGCCATTCTAGCCAATAGATGTTGGTTTCAATAAGTAGTATTCCAAATTTCAAAACCTTTTTGCTTTTTTATTCCATAGTAAAATAATTTGGATAGGTAGGTAAAATGTTCAAAGATAAAGAGATTTGGATCTAAATTATCTATGACTGGCAACCCCGGAAGGGAAACAACAGCACTAATTAACCGAATTTATTGTGCGTATGTGTTTAAAATTCGAACAAGAGCCGCGTTAATATTTCTGTCATCCCGATGTTGTCTCAATATTTCCAGAGATGTCAGTGCGAGAGCGTAATGTGTTTACCTCGTTCATACAATAATTCCACGGCATGCATTTAAATTAAATTTACAATGGATACATTAGGCGACTTTTGCAGAAATATTTGGCAGCGATTACGCCCCGGGGTCGACGCCCCGGCCGTTCGAGAATTCACTTAAATCGAGAAATAATAAGCCTCTTGTTCATATATTATTCACCGCGGAAAAGTTTTGCATTACGAAAACGGACACCTTCAAATAGTTCCGGAAATACAGGCGGCCATTTTATCTTCAATTTGTCATTTTGCAAATGGAGGAAAAATCAAATAGCGGAAAATTGCATTATTCTATCGGATGCATAAGAAGAAGTGAGATGGAAAATGTTTAATGATTATTTTTATATTTTAGAAAACTGCCTTGAGAAAAATGTACATGGGTGAACAGCTTAAGTAGGAAGATATAAAAATATGTTTTTAAAACACACCGAAAACTACATATACGAGGATCATTTGTAATAAATTAATTTGTCGTAATTTTGTGAGAAATCTAATCAAATCTCAGTTATATTTTCATCAGCTCTTTGCTTTTTTGGACGATTGTCGTATTTTTGTGAACTGTTTAAAATAAAAGTTGCAAATTTATTGTATTTTTAATTTTATTGTCCGCAAGTTGGTAAATACTTTGTTTTAAGCGACTGACGTTGTTGTGACAAGATGCAGTAAGCTGTGAAACTGAAAAATCCGAAAATTTACTGCAATGCGTTTTTTTGAAGGCGAACATTTTTCACAGCGTTCGAATTTCAAAGTGCGATGATCCTGACGTTCGATCAGTGTTGCACACAATATAATATATTATTCTATTCCCCTACTTTCAAATAAATATAAGTATAATTCTGTACATAGGTAGGTAAATTGTTAAATAAAGTGTTCAAACGACATTGATGCTAAAAAAGTCTACTAAATATATTTAAACTTATTATAGACAAACATTGAAATAAAATATGATTCGCCATAAAATTATAACTTTCAAATGATACTAATAAGCTATCTTTAATTGTTTAATGAAACATGTTATTGTGTTTGAAACCAGAAGTAGAATTGCTGACTTAACGTTTGCATCTATTAAAAATAATTCTTAAAATCTCGTAAATATATATATTTTTACCAATTTATTATTATTTACAATCCCCCAAATAATGTGGTGTAGATAAATTGACAATGCCCCTCTTAACACCTCCATGGCCATGATGCAACAGTAAATAATTGATCCATTAAATCATTCAATATTTCTCTTAATATTGTCAATAAGTATTTATCATTTTAGGTATTCTAGCATATATACATTTTTAAAATTATTTTTTAGTTTCTAACTTAGGTTTAAATACTGTTAATAAACAGTGAAACTGAGATGCCATCATGGCAGGGAACGTGTTTTTTTAGGATGGCATGTTACGGGTTAAAAACATATTTCTATTCTTAATTCGTGCGAATAACTTACATCAAGTCATCGTTTAAATATTATTACACAATCTGTTGAAATACCTAATTTATTAATCAGTCCTTTTCTGTAATCTAAACTGACATAAGCGGAAGAAAATATTGAAGTCATATTTTCTGTTTTATTACATGAGTTAATGACACAAAAGGAATTAACAATGTTAATTATTTATGTATCAATTAACAATGATAGATCTATTACATTGTTCCTTACAATGCCATATTGTTCTAGAATTATTTATTAGTATGCTTTGAGTGTTCACTTTGTAAACACAATAATCTGGAAATCTCTTGATGAAGCGGCCATTGGATATTGTACCAATTCCGCCAACTCCGAGTGGGTGGTGGACATTTATATTTATGTGGTCGACCGCTGGGGCAAAATACGTATCGCGGATTAAAGCCACCAAGGGCTTAGCTGACATTTTGATTCTGATATATTTAAAGATCTGTATTGCTCATCCACGACAATACGATCAATATTTTTAGGTTTATTTATTGACTTCGCATTTAATTGGTAGAACTCCATTATAATAGGGTAAAAACGTATTTAGTTCTACAGTTTTTTTATATATATTTATTAGTTGATTTCGGCTTTCGCTATCGTCAGAACTATCACTATCACAGAACTATTTATGACGTTGGCGAAAGCCGAAATAGCTATCAACTATAAATACTTTGCTATTTTTAACCTAATATTTTTAGGGTCTAAAATTTTGACAAGTTGAATTATTAATTGTTATGAGATATATATTATTTCAACATAATACTGTTTGTAAACTATTAAATACTAAAAATCGTACGGTTGAACATCTATTCATTTGTACTGAATTAAAAAAAATATAATTTTCGACGCAGTTTTGTGAAAACTTACTAAGGCAGATTTCAGGGTGCCACTAGAATTTTGGAAAAAAGTACGATAGGAACGGAGAGAAGACAAACACTCTTGTTGTGAAATAGGTTGTTAGCCATTCGCCAGATCCACAGTCACGAATAATATAATAAAATTCAAAAGTATTATTTTTCCGTATATTCATTAGAAAATAAAGTTTTGCTGTGCTAAAAATAGCACATTTTTGCACTCATAAGAAAATTTTCCGTCATTATATTAGAGACTTCGTAAATGCACCAACTTCATCACGATACCAGTGGAGAACCGTCCCTCCCGAGCCCGCTAGTGCATGTTAACTACATTTTTTACTAGCGTTTTAGTGAAATGATATTTTTACCACTCTTAATATGTATATTTCTACTTTTGAAAATATATTATTCTTCAAAATAGCATTAAAACTTAATTTAGCAATTGTAAGATGACAAATGTAATCTGATGAAATATTCAATCTCAGTTATGCAGTATTTGTGTTCAGGTAAAGACAGTGGCGGATAAAGCACTTTGGAAGCCCCAGGCGCAATAGATTTTTGAGGCCCTGTTTTTCGAGTGACATTAAAGTGCTGCAAAACTCTTCGTAGAAAAATAATGAATATTAAAAACTGAAATTAAAATATAAGGTTTTATATAATTTATGCTATTTTTGAGGCCCCTAATATTCGGAGGTCCCAAGCGCGCGCCTCTTGCGCTTATGGGGTAATCCGCCACTGGGTAAAGACTTATACTGTTGGATTATGGATTATGTTGAATGGTGATGTTAGGTATTGTTTGACTGATACTGTGTAGTGAGATTTTATGACTATGATTTGGTTAGCGAAAATATATTTAAACTAGTGAGGATGTAGTTTCACTTAAAGTACACTTTCGCTGAACACCGAATTAATCCGAGTCATTATTTTGAATGAAAGATTAAAACAAATTAAGTACACTTACGTCCATGTGTTTGTTTTATTACTGTGACATATATTTGAGTGTAAATATTTACACGCAAAATAATAGGCGTAAATGCATTGAATATTTGAAAACAATATGCGAATATTTCACCGATTATGAAACTCAAAATTTCATATTAATTATTTTAAAATCTCGAGAGAGCCCGTCTCTCTGCCCATTGTCATCGTTCGGCCATTGTGTGCAAGTGTTGCTAGTTTGAGATGCGTGTTTCGAAATCGTTAGAAATTGGTCTGTTAAAATAATTATTGTGCAATGAATTGTTCATGTGCCAATAAGAGCATACAAAGTAACAATTTACAAGAATATGTCAAAATACCACGGTACTTGTCAGTTTACCTGTCTGAAATACTGACAAGGCTAGGCTTAAATGGTACATTTTCATAAATTGAATACAAAATAACGATTTTTAACTATACACCGATTGTAGCATACTTTGTAACGGAAAATTTAAACAATTTATTATATTTAAATTGTTAAATTTAAACAAAAAAGCGATAATTTATTATAATATATTTTTAAGAAATGGAAACAGGGCCCACTTCTAATTTAAGTGGTAGCTGAGGTGGTCTTATTTTAAAAAGTAAAGCATACAATTTTTTAAACTATTATCTATGAACATGGTTTATTTTATCATTCATATGCCTAACCTATCATTTTTATTTAGATATGTCGATTTTCATTGTTTTGTTACCAGTGGCCTTGGTTGGCCTCAGGCGCAGTAAAATTTGGAGGCCACGTTTTTCGGATAACTTAAAAGCATTGCAAAATTCTATGTAAAGTAAAAATGAATATATAAAACTGAATTAAAAAATTATGGGTTATTTATCATGTGAGCTATTTTGAGGCCCCAAGCGAGCGCCTCATTCGCTTATATTGATAATCAATCCTATTAACTGCAAAATCGTGCATTTTTCTCAAATAACTATGATGCAATCAATCATATATTATATTGCAATTGTCCTTATGATAATTTTTCCCAAATACCATTAATAATAAAAAATAACAATTTTGAATAGAAGTTTTACGCAAAAATTTTATTGTTCAAAACAAAAGAACGGACGTAATAATATTACGTCACTAATTATTATATTTGAAAAATAATATTGTCAGTTTGTTTTGTTTACTGAATTGTGAATTAGTATCTATTTGAAGCATCTGCGAATCAATGAATGGCCTTTCTTTCACAAGACATTGCCAGAAACCAAAAGCATTAAAAATAAAACAGTAAATAAACAACAACGAATTCGTCAGGAATGTTTTAGCGAATACTCGAACCGCAGACATGCGCGCCATCTATGATCCCGGGTTAAGTGTTGAACTCTCAAACAAGACGAATAGATGGCATTGCATTCTACGTTTGTTCTGTTTTTCATTCCGCGATGTAAATAATTGTTTTATCTCATGGGTAATTTGTTACAGTCAAATTTAATTGTGTCTAAGCATTGAGGTGGGACTGAAACGAGAATTGGCGATAGAAAAGATTTATTTAAATAACGCATTTGTATAAATCGACATAGCTAATCTCTGACGTGATAAATATGACAATAGCAAAGACGTAACGTAGTATATTAAGATTATTGCGTGTTACATTTCGACTGTGGAAAGGAAAAAGGACGTAACCTTCAGTTTTTTCAAAACAGTTTTTTTTTCGATAATCACAATGTAGACAGTTTTTTTTTTATATTTTATGCGTTGATAGCTATTTCGGCTTTCGCCATCGTCAGGAAAGCCGAAATAGCTATCAACGCATAAAATATAAAAAAAACTGTAGAACTGAAATACTTTGATATTTTTACCCTATTAAAATGGAGTTCTACCAAGTAAATACAAAACCAATAAATACAACGTAAACAACTTAACACACGTTCTATCAAAATGATAGAAGCTGAAAATGCCGAATTAGTATCTAAATTTAGCTTTTAGGTTAAAAAAAGAAAGGCTTGTGAAAATTGCATCCAAGAAAAAGGATCTAAAAAAAGGTTTTTCTTGAACAATTTATTAAATTATTATCAGGTTAAGTCAATATAAAACCAGTTTATCAGTCACCGTGCACTTCAGGGTTGTGTATATTTCATAATTTGCTTTTAATCTAAAATCATCAAAAAACGTTTTTTGTGTCTCCTGTACAATTTGATATGTGTGGGTTACTTCCTTTTTCCTTTCCGCAGTCGATATACAAAAAAGCTAAATTTAGTGAACTTTGCCATTCGAGAATCGTAAAAAAGCTATTGAATCAACCCTATCATTTCTGCCCCGATAGGATAAAGTTTTACAATTTGTGGCTATAACTGTTTCGTTTATTTTATGATGATTATAATAGTAATAAGAAAAAAATAAACAAAGATTAATTAATGTCTTGTCCTCTGTACGATCCTACAAAATGTGACGTAGAAAGAGAGAGATAAGTTGATTGCTAACACGTCTTCTTACCTTACCATTTCCGGTGATTGATTGATTTACAATTGTTATTGTAAATGTTCCGTTCAGATTGTTCTATATTTGAAGCGGATATGATTTTAAAAAGTCAAGTTAAGCTTTGAATAATCATTCAGTTGCAGATATACGTTTTTAGACAAGTTTACTCTGGTAATATGAATGTCACTGTTTTTGAAAATCTTCAATGATTTCCTTGTTAATCACGGTCAAATCAAACCAGCGGTGGGCTGCCAATACGTTAACAAGGAGCTCGCTTTATATCAAAGCAATTCTCGGCGTTCTGGGAGAAAGCAGTGAGTTTTTTATCACTCCTATGTAATTATATGCAATGCTTAAATAAGCAATCGATTGTTACTTAATACACTTATAATATGTAACAATATGCAATTTACCCTAAACTTATCAATGTAAATTACCAAAAATGTACTACTGTGTATACTGAAGCTGTCCTAGATAATATTTAAGTCAGAAATTGCAGATATGTACTCATTTGATCTGAGAATATGGTTTTCTCTAAAATTAACAATGGTCTCTCCGGCTTTAGTAAAAATTAACAAAGGGCTCGTGCGAGCCCCTCCAGCGTTTCAATTGCTTTGTTTTGAGGTAGGTGCAATATAATTTAGTTAAACTACAAAGTTTCTTTTTATCGCGCAAAGCCACGCGACTGATTTTATAAAGTGCGAACTACCACATTAAAATAAGCCTCGGACGTTAAATAATTAATCCCCGAGTAAAAGTTAACAAGGCGAGTGAGTATTGGGTTATTTATATACCCCATTAAACCGATCGTAGACCGTGCAACATAAACTTTAAAACCGTGCACTCAGTGCTGCAGGCCAACCCGTTTACGACCGATGCTAAGATGATGTTAATTGATTTCAAATAGGTAATAGAATTGACAGATGGTAATTAACAAGTGATTGATTAATATAATGATTATAAAACAATAAAAATCGAGATACCATAATTCATTAAATTTATCGGTTGTTTTTGCACAAAATCTAGAGTTGTTAAAATATTCATGTGGGAAATGCTATAAAGGTGTTGAATGATTCGATATATTCAATTATTTGACTATTATATGTACTTATTTGATTTGAGAATATTGTTTTCCCTTAATTTAACAAGGAGCTCGCCAGCCTTAGTGAAATTTAACAAAGGGCTCACGCGAGCCCACCCCTGCTGGGTGATTAATGGTAACAACAAATATGGACTAGAGAAAACAAACTTTAAAGTCGCGTAGAAGTAATATTATTATCTAGTGGTAAAAAATGTTATTGCAGTTATGTACTAATTTGATTGGAGACTATTGTTTTCTCTTAATTTAACAAGGGGCTCGCCAGCCATAGTGAAATGTAACAAGAGGCTCGCGCGAGCCGACTCAAGCCCACACCTGCATTTAATGGTTACAACAAATATGGACTAGAGAAAGCAAACTTTCAAGTCGTGTGAATGTACTAATATTATTTATTGGTAAAAAATGACAGGTAACAGTTTGAGAGTCACAACAGTTGTAATTATAATATATGTATGTATATCGCTAAACGATTCATAACGCTTACAGGTCGGGCAGAGATGAAAGAGGAGGTGAAATGAAACTCTCGATAGAGGTAATCGCCTAATAATGACCGGCCAATAACCGGAATTCCCCGCCCACCGTCCACTCGCCTCCGCGGTCGATTGGATTCCGCTTTGCACCTGAGGCGATAAGTATCCACTTGTTGGTTACGCTTCACCTCGTACCTGCTTTATATTGGCCGATCGATTCGAGCGATTAAATCTGTTACTATTCATGTTCGAATTTCGAATCGAGCCGTTAACATTCTCAATCGATTCGATTAATTACCTGTTCTTTATGTTCGAAATTTGAAATCGAATCGGATTTTTGTCACCTAGCTCGAACAATAAATGTTCGAATTTTAAATCATAATGAATTATTATTTGCTGTTTATTGATAGGCTTTGGAATATAAATCTAATATATTTACATTTAGAAATGACAAGAACAATTTCTTTCAACGAATACAACGAATACGGCAATAAAAAGAATACATATTATTACTTTTTTCTGTAAAGGGATATTAGCAGCGAATGGCTAACAATCAGCCCACATATAATAAAATTATTACAATATAAAAAAAAAATATGATTTTTTCTGACAAGCACAAGCTGTGCATACATAGATATTGCAGTTGAACATTTCAAGATGGTCTAACTAATTTACCAAGTCAGCGAATGGCTAACAATCAGCCCACATATAATAAAATTATTACAACGTCAGAGAATGGCTAACAGTCAGTCCTCGTAAAATTAAATTACTACAATTAAAAAATAAATAAACGATAAATTGTTTTCTGACAAGCACAAGCTGTGCATACATAGATATTGCAGTTGAACATTTCAAGATGGTCTAACTAATTTACCAAGTCCAAGAGGGGTATTGACCTCCTCAAGTGACCTAAGTACAATCTAATATTGGAAATCGCACGTCGAGAGGTTTGCTAATCGACGTCGGGTTGACCACGAAACTATTCGTGGGAGTCGCCAGGGCCGCAGTGAGACAGTTCCCCGTTTGGCAATTCGATATGCATTAATGACCTTAAAGTTCTAGCGATACTCGAAGCCGGTTCGAACCCAAAAGCTCTGCTAATGATGTTTTGAACTGAAGGGACGAGCGGTAACAACTAGTTACGAATGTCAAACGGTAGGGGAACTAAACCATTGGTATCCGAGTGGATAAAGTACAATTCCAGTATCTCAATTTGATTAAATATGAAGAACAGCTGAGGTATTTGCAAATTTATTTTACCACTGAAACATATAAATAATTATATTCAGGGGTGGGCTGGAGGGGGCTCGGAAGGGCTCGCGCGAGCCCCTTGTTACATTTCAGGGCGGCCGGCGAGCCCCTTGTTAAGAGAAGAAAACCATACGGCATAGATCAAATCCCCACCTCACTGCAATTGCTGCAGATAGTTAAATTTTATCATGAAACCAGCCTTCGTAGCCCCTTGATTTTTTCATTCAGCGTTATGGGCTAGTCGTTAGTCCTGTCTTAGCCTTATCATTCTATCCCTACTACTCTCTTTGTAAAAGAATGGCTGAGCGACTAAGTAACAAATAGTTCTCGTAGAAAAAAAAACCTTTTTTTTCAGATACTTTCATTAGGAGGCCTATACTCCACATTTGGAATCAAAATGGATACAAATAAATGGATAAGATTTACCGAGCCCCTTGTTAAGATATTGGTAGCCCACCGCTGATTATATTGTAATAGTTCATATTAAATATCTTCATTTTAGTGGGGAATTAAGCGACATGGGAGGCCTCAGGCGCAATAAAATTTGGAGGCCCCGTTTTTCGGATAACTTAAAATGGCAGAAAATAACATGTAAAATAATAAAAATATATTAAAATCTCAACTAAAAGTATACAAGTTATATAATATAGGCTTTTTATGAGGCCCCAAGAGCGTGCCTTCTTCTTCTATTGTTTAATATATGATTTTTTTTATCAATTAAAAATCTATGCATATTTTTTAAATGCAATTTTAAGAATTTAATATATTTATTTATTTTGAATTTTTAAGATCAAATATTGACTATGCCGTTAATCTATAGATTATATCCCAATATTCAAATTAAATAGGCAAAATAAGCTTACATACATTTTTAGGGATACCATAAGTGTACTATAAAATATAAATATGATTAGCAGATGTTGAATTTGAATAAAAATGTTGGAATCACTTGTTTGCCACCACTTAAATACGTAGATATTTATTGTTTGCCTATCTGAAACACAGACTCAAATATATGTCGCCGGCGTGTGGTAGTTTACGGATAGAAGTGTCCACCGCGCCACCGAGCATCTGTGGGTTAAACTGTCCAACAGCGTTAAGTACGCGACCGTCGCTTGGTTACTTGTCGATTATCCGGATCCGGCTATCTGGACCGGAAGGGGTGTATACACTACAGCCGATTAACCGGAAACGGCACGGATGCTAATGCGGAATCAATCGAAGTTTATCTGGTTGTTATAACCCATATACTTCTTCGTTTGAATTTGCTTGAAGACGAAGGATTCACCGTTGATTATAAAATTAAATGTTTGAACCATATAAGAATTACGCGGGGGATTAGGATTACAGACTTCTAACCACAAATATACGTGTTTGTGTTTTAGAAATTCCATAATATTATTTATTAGGGAAACAAAGCTATATCTTGTTCATATAACCGTCTACAAAAAACGTTATGCTAGAAGCACAAAGGTTTTGTGGATAGACCTTTGTAGATTAACCTATGCCCTCAACAGTGCTTTCGTAATCAAAATCCGCCAGAAGTAGAACATGTGTATCCGATGTGCACACAATATATTTATATTTTAACGAGGACTGTCAGTAAGCTATTGACATAATCTTCTTATTATTTATCACTACAAATACAGTAAAAACTCCATTTACACTAAAGTCGGGACCGTGTAATTTGTAGTAGTGTAATTGGAGGAGTGAATCTCATACAAAATTAGGGATTTTGTTTTTTTTCCGCAAAAAAAATATGGACGAAATATTTAGTTATAAAGCGCGCGCAAAATTCAGCACACAGACAGTCACCCGGCTATGCGTGTGTAGCCTGGCACGTGTTGAATACACAGACGATAGCCAAAATTTGACTGTATGCACCGCACAGACGGCCGTCTCGTAGAAACGACAATATAATGCGACCGTTCAATTGGGGGATTTGCAGCGAATATTTCAAGTAAGCGCTTAATTCGGAGTAGTGTAATTGGGGGTTCCACTGCACACGTTGTTTTCCATTTATTGGATCAATGAGCTAAAGTGTCCGTTCGACTTTTTGGCGACTCGATCGTGAAATTGAGCGAGAGCCCACTCGGCTGCGGCGATCAAAATAATATGTGAAATAATGCATAAACGACATAAAGCGCGGAAAATGGAACTATCAAATTTAATGTATTGGCCGAAAACCCGCAACACAATCGTAATTGGTCCACCAAACGGCCGTAAAACAAAGGAGAGCCGAAATATTAAATCGCTCAAAAAGCCCGCGAGTTTATTGCACCCACACTTCCCGCCAAAAACATATCATGCATTCAAATTGGAAGCAGAAGTCGACATTCATTTGTCATTGTTTTTTTTTTTTTGTATTTTGTTTCGTATAATTTGCCGTTTGGTTTTGCCTGTCCTCTTGTACATCGGGTTGAACTCGGTATTTTGTTATGCAAGATTTGATAGAGGTGTCAATTGGCGCTCGGAACCAATACAAATTGTAAATAAAATAATTAGAATTTGTAAATCAATCAAGAAACATATTTCTAATATTTTCAAAATAAACAATATATTATATTAGCACCACAATTATGTTTTTTAATATCAGACATTCAAATTGTCTTAGTTATAAGGAGAAAATTTATGTATGAATAAATAAAGGTGTGTATATGAAACAAGACGTTGCTCTAAGAAACACACTGCTTCTAAGATGTCACTATCAGTAAAAACTATAGTAATTGAAATATCAGTAAGATAAACTCACTCAACAAACAGAATTGTAAATATTTTTATTATTTTTTAATCCATGTCCGCTCCTAATGTGGAGCAAATGGCCTTTAAATGGAGAACTGTTTATTACTCAATCGCTCAACCTCTCTTTTCGAAAGAGAGTAGTAGGGATAGATGGATTAAGCTAGGACAGGACTAGTGGTTAACTAATCGCTCTCGCTACGCCTAACAATTGAAAGATCGGAAGGATGGGAGGGAATATTTATACATCACAAACAACCGTGCCTTCGAACAGAAATCGATAAACCAAACGAAAAAATACTGTTCGTACTAGGATTCGAACCCGTGACATGGCACGTAACCTAAGGATTATAATGGCTTATTATTTAGTTTTCGTAAAAGTATTATAAAAGTTACTAAGACAGCATCTCTTTCACCGGGGTGTTCCTATTTCGAATTTTGGCTTCAATTAAAATTGCAGTGCGCCATCTATTGTCTGGTTTGTCTACGGACCGGACGGCAATAAAGAAGAACAGATATTGTATTGGATAACCATGTCGCGACCGCTGGCGAATATTTGAGAAAATAAAAGAAAAAGCGCGGGAATCGCTTGCCCGGAAGTGACTCCATTTGGGTGCTGTATCGGAAGGTTTAGCGTCCCGCGGGAAAAGCATGCAACTACAACTTTGATAAAATAACATAACGTTTGTTTAAAATCTAAAAATGATTAAAATAGCTTAACTAATTAAGAATATATTAAGGAGTGGCATTGTTCTTTCTCGTTTACAGTACAACTCATATAATCTTCATATTTTTGAGAAAAATTAGAGTGTGTGATCAATATATATGGGCTTAACTCGTATTTGAAGGCAGTTCTTTCATTTCTGAGAGTTTTTTTTTAATAAGAACTTGATGAATCAGTTGATAATGCTCGTCATGAGCGAAACCGGTCCTGATCTTGATAAATACAAATGGAAAAAGTACAAAGGAATATTGTGTTTTTTTTTTTTTTTTTAAATATAATGCTTTTTTGACAGTGAACACCCTAAAAACAATATATATGGATGCATTTTAATTTATAGTGAAACGAATTCTAAAGTTAGAATCAAGTAACAAAAAATTTTCCAGCTATATTTCAGCCGCCTGTGTGGTCGAGTGGTCAACGTTGTTGGTTTCGGCTACGGAGGGCACGGTTTCAAATCCCGGTACGGACAGTTTTATAAATTGATTTTTCAATCGATTTAAGAATTTATGTTCAAAGGCATGGATGTATGTGATGCCTTGAATTACCCCCTCTCACCCATCTTATCCTATGAACGGGGCGTATCGAGAGCGATTAGCTTACCACTAGTCTTGTCCTAACCCTATCCTTCTATCCCTACTCTCCTTGGAAAAAGAGAGGTTGAGCAACTGATTAACGAGCAGTTCTCGTAGAAACACTTCTGTTGAGATAAACTTCATTAGGAGTCCATATGCTCCACATTGGGAGCGGAGATGTTTTAAAAAAAATCAGTAGATAGTCTTAATTAAATAATAATAAAATCTTAGAGTCCAAAATCTTTTCCAAAGTAGACGTCAGATTGTTATTATATGTAATTCTTGATAAAGTTTCAAAAGTAATGGTAAGAAATAATATAATCCAGTAGTGGATAGAATACGATGCAGTCAAAGACATCAAGTATCCCATGCGGATATGACAACTGTATCCATTATTCTCAAACTCCCACACTGTATATTGTGTTCAAATGTATTTTTTTGTACTTTTGAAGGCTTTATATCGGCGGATGACTAAACGAAGGGGTGTGTATGTGTGTGTGTGGAGGGGAAGGTGCACGGGGTGGTTTTGACCCCTTCACGACAGATAAAGCATCCAGAACAAACCCTTGCGATCCGACAGATGGACACAGGGAAGGATTGAGAAAATATACTTATTGTAAAGCTCTAAAGAAAGTCATATTTCAGTGAAATAAAATGTTATCAATTCGATATATAAACAACTAAACATCTGGGGAATGATTTTAATTTGATCTTTGGCATCTAGACTTGGCAGTGATTATCTTAACACTTCTCTTACTATGCAAAAAAAGCACAAGCTCCTGAGCTGTGTATCCAATACACATCAGGCAAACCGGAGTGAATCATGACAATTATATAACACTACTACAGCAGTACTACATATAATTGTCATGATTCACTCCTGTTTGCCTGATGTGTAACGGATACACAGCTCAGGAGCTTGTGCTTTTTTGCATAGTAAGGGAAGGGTTAAAAGTGTGTTTATAAAAGTGCGAATAAATCTATTTAATTGCAGTTCTAAAATAATTTTATAATTTAATTTAAGTCAGATTTGTTTCGTTATAAATTCTTTTGATGGCTTACGAGCAGTATTAATTTTGTGTTTAATTATAAATGAAAAAAAGCAATTATAAAATTGTGAATTACACGGAAATCTTATAATTTGATTGATTTTTAAGATAGATAGTTAAATGAAAGATTTTTTTAGTAATGCAGACATAGAGAGCAAATTTACTTTTCTATAAACAATTTACACTGCTATTTAAAAAAATAAATAAACAAATGTCTCCGAATTCAGCCCTTAGCGACGGGGTTAGTTTGCGTGTGGCAGCGTTACCAAAGACCCCCTCCCCCTATCAATTGGCTATTGTCTCTCGTACGGATTTACAATTCTTTGCCTCGTCTCATATTCCGTAACGCGATTTCCTCCCCAGCCCGGCCCATCGTTTGTTTTACATATTATTTTTCAGCGGAATTTTTTGTCGTACATATCAGAACTGTCGTACAGAGTTAGGCGGCTGTACGACAACGCGAATAGACTGGACGCTCCAATTGAATTGTGGATATTGATATTAGCAATTGCAGCCGTATTTTTTTCTTTCTTTTCGGTATTCATACTTTCGGAATTCGTATACAAATTAATAAACGAATAGTGTTGCTCTTATATAAAGACCATTAATTGTATACATTACTATAATAAGGTGAAAATATATTAAATTATTTTAATTTTATAGATGGTTGGTAGCTATTTCAGTTTATGCCTTCATCAGAACAATGTTTAAACTTATATTAACTCAGCTAAATATTGCCTTAAAAGAACTACAAAATATATGTATCTTCACATCCAATCTAACATTCTAACTATAGTATAACATTTAGTAATTGACTTGTGTTTCTCAGAACGATAATATGTAAATATGGGAACGATAATAAAATTACTTTATACTTGAGTGATTATTTATATTAATTACAAAAACAATTTTAGAAACGGTGTTTGATTGATATTTGCTTGTTCATTAGGGATGTCATTGGCTTGATCAAGGCAATTAAATCAATACATTACTTATAATTGATAGAGCCTTCTTGATACAATTATCTATTGATAGATAAGAGGTTGTATCAACACAACCGAAAAAGCTAATTTGAACGCCGTTCTTTGCAGCGATGACACAGTTCTGTCATGTTACTATAAATTTTGAATTTATTGTTTAAGATCTAGAGTATATTCTCCTCGAATTGATCTTGAGTGACTTCGTTTAAATTATCACAAGTGATTAACACATATCTTGCATACTCGCAATTAGATGAAATATCATATCGACTTACCATCAATTTTGACCCAAAAATGTATTTTAAATTATTTTTCTTGTATAAGCCTCGACGTGATATATACCAGTGCTAAAAAATGATATTTAACTTAGCACAGATGCGTTCCCCAGACAGTCGTACGAAGCCTCGGTTAGTTTATGCTATACGAAGATTTACATACAAACAATGAACGCTGTTCTTTGTAAAATTGTAATTTAATTAATTGCCAAAGTTGACATTTTTAATTGCAGTTACATTTCCGTCCGAGAGATGTCTGCATAGTGCGGAGATACAAACGGAATAAGTCTCCGCAAGAGAGATGTTATTATTAATATCACCCCATCCCGAGTTCTGATTAAAGAGGGCAGCACCGCCTTTGTGGCGGAGCGGCGTACTGTGCTTCCGATACATTTTCAAAAAAGGAACCAGAGCCCACCTGACGACGAGCAACGAGCGCGCACTTTTTATGAATTTTATTTTTTGAATTATTGTTCTATGCGTTTCTGCTTTTGTATTATTAGTTCAATGCTTGACCGTCGGGCGACGGAAGGATGAATTATTTAGTTCATTATTATTCCGCTTGACTATGTTATATTTATATAGTTTATCTTCGGATTTAATCTAAAATTTAAAATCTCGTCACATTGTATGCTGAATTTTTAGCAAACGACTATTAAGATTTCTTCAAACATTTTCGATTATCTTGAATGATATAATACAAATTAAACATATTTTGTCGGTTGATATTGGGTCCATTGTTAACATAATAATATACGATGAACGTGCCGCTTAAATCTGGGCTCATTTGAGGTGAATAACATTAATGCCTGCACGCGTTTCATTGTAATTAGTTTTATTTAACCATAGATAATTTAATTGTTCGAATGTTTTATGGCTAAATAATTATTGGATCATTAACACTCGTTCGAAAAAGAAAAAAAAAACACTGTAATGAATTGGTAATACACCAGTGAACATTTATAATTGTTTATTTATTAATGCTGAGCTTAAAAAATGAATTCAATAGGCCGTAAATCTTTTGTGATCTATGATTAAATAATAAATAAAAACGCGTTTTTTGTAAGAATTTTTTAAAAATTATATCGTAAAATTTATGCATTATTAAAACCAGTACATTTTTTAAAAAATAATTCAGTTACTGTTTTAATTCACTATTTTGTTCACGCGTGACATGATCAACTTCATGTATAATATATATTTTTTAACCATGTTCGCTCTTTGTGTGAAGAAGATATAATCCCAATGGAGCTTTTCTCAACAGGAGTAGTTCTAAAAGAACTGCTTGTTATTCATTCGTCACTCCTATGGAATTATATGCAATACTTAAATAGGCAATCGACTGTCACTTAATACACTTATAATATGTAACCAGTGACGTTCCTAGGCTGTGTGCCGCCCCTAGGCAGACCCTTAAAATAGCGTCCATTTTCTTTCATTCCTTCCCATTATTCTAGGAATAGTATAGATGTTCGAATCTTCTACTCACTTACACGTACTCAAACGAATATTTTGTTACTTATTCCGTTTTGCTTTCAGGTGATTAGTACATATGTACCTTATTTACAAAATCCTCACAAATAAATATATTGTTCAATAATTATGAAAAAATAACTATTACCTAAATTACACACCGTAAAAGTAATGTTAATTTTAAATGCACTTGAATAATATAAGTATCGCATCTTGATTTGGTATTTTGTTAATTAAAAACATTGAGGCATCATATTTATTCTAAATCAAATTCGTGTCAAAAGTATTTAAAAAATCTGTGATCATTTGCCGCTCCCTAGGACTTGCCGCCCCTAAGCAACTGCCTACTCGCCTATGGCCTCGGGACGTCCCTGTATAATGGAACAATATGCAATTTACCGTCAACTTATCAATCTAAATGACAAAAAATATATTACTGTGTATACTGTATACTGAAGCTGTCGTAGATAATATATAGGTCAGAAATTAAAGTTGTATACTAATTTGATCTGAGAATATTGTTTTCTCTTAAATTAATAAAAGGCTCGCGAGGGTCCCCTTCAGTCTAACCCCGTAGTAAACAATTTAATCAAATTATACTATTGTAATAAAACTGTTAATTAATTATATACTGGTTCCGATCAAGATTTTTTTTGACGACATGACAGAAAACATTTCTGAATGTCATTAAAATCGTTATGGTCTTTTTATGTCCTATTACTTGAAAATAGTATATTTGATTTTTATATGTTTAATAGATGTAATTTACAGTTTCCTGTTTCGGTTTCGATTTCGCGGTGGTCTTTCTGAAATTGAAAACTATCTACGCCACAGATCAGCCATCTTCAGGAATTGACCAATAAATCGATGCGGACAGTGTCCAACTGCAGATAAATCTGTCAAGTGCCGGCCATATGCTTATGCGAAGTAGATTTACGATGCCACTATACGTGCGGGCCACTCAACCAGTGGTATAAGAACTTGTTTATTTCACTAGTTTATTACTAATCCCGGTAGAAAATATTAGAGCCATGTCGTTATATTATATCGAGTAAAGCAACTGCTTATCAAACACTATAATCAAATTTAATAAGTGCAATATTGTAATTATAATTAGAATTCGTATGTTAGAGTGAATAATATGATGCATTGTGCATCGCTTCGAAGCCAGTATTTATAGCTGAGAAAAATTTAAGTTTAAGCATAGTTCTGACGATGGCGAAAGCCGACATAGCTATCAAAGCATAAAATATAAAATAAACTGTATAACTAAAATACGCTGATATTTTTACCCTATTATAATGGAGTTCTACCAAGTAAATGCCAAATCAATAAATCGAGTAAAGCACATTTAATTTGAATGTATTTTTTTACAAGGATTACTCAGGAGTAGGTTCGAAGGGGTTCGGAGGGGCTCGCACGAGCCCCTTGTTAATTTAGGAGATAACAATATTCTCATATCAAATTAGTATATAACTGCAATTTTTGACGTGTAGATTATCTACGACAGCTTCAGTATACACGGTGGTACATTTTTACTTACCACTTAGATTGATAATTTTACGGAAAATTGCATATTGTTACATATTAAAAGTGTTTTAAATAACAATCGATTGCTTATTTAAGTATTACAGTTGTTACTGACTAATTTTATTGGCATACAAGTTTAAATTGAATAAATTACGAACATTATATTGACGTAACGAAATAATTTGAAATTGGAATTGTAATATTTTGTCTCGTCTTGATTCGAAAATGATGTTTTTATATCATGTTCGATTATTTTAAATTACTCTTTCTCGAATTAAGTGTAGTGTTCGAAATTTGAAAGTATTAATTTATTAATTTGCTCAGCCGATTAGAGTCCGATATGATATCGGATATTATGTATGTGATAAATAGATTCGATTCTCGGAACGACTCGTTAGAATGATTCACTGAACACTTTTGATTTGTAGCTTCTGCGTTAAAATTATCGTACTGCGTTCATTTCTCAGACCTGTTTCTAATAAATTTTAAGTGTCTATTACTTGCATATAAATAAATGAAATAACAATAATTTATTATTTATCGCTGTTTAGTGCTGTTTTAGTGCAGGAAAATATAAAGAATATTGAAATATTATTGTGAAGTATTTTAAAACCACTCTTTGATGTAGGTAAATATTTACAATGTTCATTTTAGTTTTTGGTATTTTTTAACTAAATGCAATTAAATGATGATAAAATCAACAATTAAAAAATGAGAACTCATGTATTGATGAAATAAGAAATTTCGGAAATTTTTAACACATTATCTAACAAGAATTATTATTTTTTACGCATTGTAAAGTTATCGTAAGTAGTTGAATAAGCGATTTGAGTATATTTAATAAATAATAACATTTAAAACAATATAGATAAAATCATGTGAGAGTCAGATCTTTTAAAAATTGAAAATAATGTCAGCTGCATGACTGAGTGGTTAACATTGTTGGTTTCGTTTACGAAGGTCAAGCGTTCGAATCCCAGTACGGACAGTTTTTATAAATTGTTTTTTTCAATCGATTTATAGAATTCGGTTCGAAGGTATGGATGTATAATATGTGATGTCTTAAATAACCTTCCGTCCATACTTTTCAAAAAAGGAAAGTTGCGAGTGCGGTTAGCTAACCACTAGTTTTGTACAAGTTTTATATTTATATCTTTTATTATCTTTGAAAAAAGAAAGGTTGAATAACTTAGTATGAAGCAGTTTTCATAAAAACATTTAATGGTAATTTATATTAGAAGTCCATATGCTTCACAATGCAATTAGCAATTGCAGTAACTCGTGTGTAAATTTTATTTTTGAAACGTAATTTAAAAAATTTGGTGATATGAAAAAAGAAACACTTAAAATAGGTAATGTAATTTCTAAGTATTGTAAGTTGAGATTTGATATGGACCTAGTGACGTCGCTATGTAGCCCCACCAATAGATGTCGCCTGCGTGGCGATCAAATTTTGGCGGGAAAACAATGAAAAATGAGAGGTGACGTAAATAGGAAGGGTTGCATTATAAATAATATCGGCGGACCATAGAGCTTTGTAAAACGTTCGGAGGGGGGAGAGAAATTAAGTAAAACCGGTCATTGTCTTTGGTCACCTCGAAAGGCGCCGAACAATGGGGGGCCGTGAGCCGATTATGGCAACACTTCCACGTCCCCCGCTTTGAGCTACGGTGTCGTTAATGTTCTTCAACAATGAGGAAGACACCCGAAAATTAAAGTGTATTTTATTTTATCTTTTATTTGAAATATGGTCGGAGAAATTATTACCAAATTCTAAATATGGGTTTGAACCTGAATTACCAACAACTGTATTAATAAAAACACAATATTCCTTTGAACTCTATTCCACTTTATTTAAAGGGCCAGGACCGGTTTCGCCCATTGCGAGCATTGTCAACTGATAAGAAATATAATTTAACAATGCTATTTATACAAAAATGAAAAGGTGTAAACAACAATTGACATTGAAAAAAAAATTACCAACTACATTATAAGTGATAAAATGAATGTTCTCAAGAGGTGAAGTGAGCCAACTAGTAAAAAAGTAAAACTTTTTTCTTGGACTTTTAAGTACAATCACGTCTTTATTTGGTGTTTTGTGGATTGAATATTTTTATTTAACGGAGATAACACTAATTGCAATGAGTATTAACTGAGGTTACGATACTTTTACGGTACGTTTAGAATATTACAACACGTCTAATTTTTTTTTCTAAAATACTACTTGGCTCACTTCACCTCTAATGGGTCCATATTTTGGAGTGTAATGTAGGCTATCTAAGCAGGAGCTATTTTTTACTCAGTTGTTTAATATCTCTTTTCTATAAAAGAGTTAAAAGTTAAAGATAAATCACAAACACATACGCCTTGATCACGAATCTATACATCGATAATAGCACAATTTTAGGATTTACAAAACTGCCATCTGTTACCCAAAACGTGATGTTAAAAACTAGACGAAAATAATAAATTAAAGTTTCCAAGAAACGAGGCTTGTTTTCGCGCAGCTGGTGGCGAAATTTCTTAATCGATGCATTAAAAATTCGCGTTTTTCGATAACAGTATTATGGGGAAAAACACGGTGTTATGTGTTTTTCCGAAGTGACTGTATTATTTTGGAAACTTTCCCCCATTTTCTCGAAGGACTCCGCTTTGATTAATAGGCGCATTACTCAATCGTCGGAAAGGCTCGTCAAATTATCGAATTTTCTAATTGGTCGGCTCGGGATGTTATTTTGAAGAAAATTTGAAAACCAGTGGCGCTCACTCAGTCACTCAGGATTATTTTTACATTATTCTGTTTGATTATTTTTACCAATGGACTACGGTTTTAATTCAAAACTATCGTTAACGACTTCTGTGAAGAAATAACAATATATATGTATCAATAATTTACAATTTAAATACTGCAGGGCTGCCGATATATGTCCCGAGGTATATTTCTTTTTCTACGAAATATATTTGTTAGCAAACTTAAGCATTTCAATTATTCTAAAAATTATATTATATACAATTTAAATACTGCAGGGCAGGGCTGTCGAAATATGCCCCGAGATATATTTCTTTTACTTTAAGAATTTCTGGCTTATTCAATAATTAGGTTTGTAATTTATTTTTAACGCCAGTAAATTTTCTGACTACAATGCAACAAAAATCCTCCCGTTGAAGTCAACGGGCTTACAGCTAGTATATATTATTGTTACGATAACAAGAATGTGAGGCGAATTAAAGTTTCGCTCATTGCGAGCATTATCAACTGATGAAATGCTCGCAATGAGCGAATCCGGTCCTGACCTAATTAATAAAATGGAATGAAGTACAAAGGAATGTTGTGTTTTTATTAATATAATGCCTTTCCACCAAGTATTGACAGTGTACAACCCTAAAAGTGACCAACGTATTTAGTTTGACAAGAATTATTTAATTTAATTGATTTACGCGAAAAGTTGTATTGCACTAAAATAATTGTTTCGTCGTTGTTAAATTTCCTCTTAATGGAAGTCATGATTTTTATATAAACAGTAATGGATAATATAATAGAGTTTTTACCAAGAATCATTTAAGATTTCGACTGTGCTTGGTGGAATTTCAATATTAAATTTGAATCACGGATGATCTTGAACGCCTGAAGATGCCGAAAGGCGAAACCCGGGTCGTTAGTGACAAAATCTGTGGGAGTGTACATAATTTGAACGACTCAATTTTTTACCAAGATATTACAGATTCAATCTAGATATGGTAAAAAAATATTCTTTAACGTGCTTTGATTTATTTTACTACGCCACTGGATGTTTTGGTTGGAAAATTTGAAGGCTATTCAGTCATTTATAAAGAAGGGTATAATTTCATATTAAAAAGCAATGACTTTATTTTATGAATATAGTTATAGTATAGCAAGGGAAACAAAATTGGATCGAACTCCAATGCTTATTTATTCCCATACTCTTTGATTAATGGGAAAATTAGCAATTTTGATTTTTAGTACGCTATGGAAAATTTATGGGCATTTGCCACGAATCTTCGATAAAATATTGAGAAAATGTAAATAGATTAATGATTAATTAAGCTAAAAAAATCTACGAAAAAAAATACTCAATCGAAGACTGTTGCACGAATATTAATTCACATAATGTGTAATGTAATATATACCGTAAAAAATCTAATTGAAAGCTTATTTATTTAAAAAAAATAAATATTATTTTTAATTTTTTAAGGATAAAAAGTCAGATTTTTAAAGAACTGAGTTAAAATTTACACTCGTTAATTTTTTTTATATAGGGAGTATTTTAACTTCTGTTTTTTGCTTGATGATTTATTTCTTATTAGCTAATCTAAAAAAATAGCACATGCTGTTAATGGATAACAATCAGCCCTCGTATAATAAAATACTTTTTGGTAATTATTTAAAAGAAGAGGAGAAAGCTCTCGCGTAATTTCTGATTGAATACATAATTTATTGTCACATTTTATATGAAAAAATATGTTATTTGAGAAAAAAAAATGTTTTCTTTGAAAAATAATTTATTTCGTGGCCTATGGCCAGATCACAAATCATCTCCTGTTTTGCGGATTTAATTAATTTTCTATAATATATAAAATTTAATATATTATATTGAAGTGAATTGCGATTACTGTGTTTTTTTTTTGCAAGTCGTTTGTGGCTGCAAAATTTACGATTCGGAGCCGTAATTTATCGTGAGCAAAGAAAATTTTACGATATGATATTAGTGTTGTTAAAAAACTCTGAAATTATCCAAGATAATGGGTTTAAATCAATTAGAAAATTCTGCAACAACTGTTCCCACCACATATTATGTCTGTGAGATGAATTTATTACTAATAAATACTTGAAAGTGTTTAAATTTGGAATTTAATAGACAAGGAAAACCGCGCGAATTCTTTCCATAGACGAGTGGCAGCACGAGACGTCAAATCCCACCGAAGCCAGCGGCAATTAGCTATTAACAGTTATTAAATGCTGCCACTAGGAGCGCTGTGTGATTAATGACCTTATTATGGCAACACAGTGCGGCGTAGAAAAATACTTCTGAAAAATATCTTCGATGTTATGAATTCCGTGTCTATGCTTTGTTTGCAGGGACGACTCAAGGGATGAGTGAATGACAAGCGACTACGATGGACCACTCAACGCCACGCTGAAAATATTATTGTATCATATTCCAAATCGACACACTATACGTTTGACACTTCGCACACATTTAAATATGTTCAATTGAAGGACAGTGAAGATGTTTTTACTTTACGTCGTAAATTCACGAATTGTAATGTGAATATTTGCTTATTTTTATAAGCGTCACCAGCCGATGACTGCGAAAAGGTTCATGTAAAAATTAACTGTTTAGATTAACTCCATTATTAATACATATCTTCAAAACTGGAAGGTAATAAGTAAAAACAAAAAAAATATTACATACATCATTATTTCAGAATGTTTCTAGTTGTGTGACAGTGAATGCTCGGGTCCAGGCCTACATTGATAAATTTACATCCAAATGTTTGTGCTTTTTTTGTCCTTCCATATTTTTACCACCAACGCCATATTTTAAATCCTTTCTTAAACATTCTTACTTGAAAACCGTAAATAAAAAGATAGCTCGAGCAAATGACTAACAGTAAATTTTTGTTCAAGAACTTATTTTAGCCTTCTAGCTACCGTAGAAAAAAAGTACGTAATTACCTAACACGCCGGCTATAATTTGCAATTATTAATATAATTAGTTATTGACGAGTTAACTCGTAACTGGTGTGTTAAGCACGAAGCATTTTACGAGATATCTCGTCTGTGGAAGCCATCGAGCTAAGACTCTTTATTAAGAAGTCCATATCGATAAAAAAAAACGAATAAAGCAGTAACTAACTCACTTTTACTCGTTTTGCGGTAGAGCGAAACAAAATGCTACCATTTATAAGTTATTAAATTTCAATGTATTTATTTGTAATTGTTGTTTAAAATAACTAACTCAACTGAGTTATTCATTACTGCGGTTGCAAGATGCGAGTGCGGCCCTGCGTGTGCGCACAAGAAAAAGTGTAGTGTTGCCACACCGTGAGAACAATTTTCCCCGATAGGACACCGCGAAACAATGGCGGCTGAGCGAGATGAGCGCAGGTTTATTGAAATTTATTATATTCTGAAAAAGAGAGTGTGGTTTATTGCGATAATGTTTGATTTATGGCTGATGCGTCCGCTCAGACGACTGTTTTTTGCCATTGTCTTTGAAAAGGAATCGCAAAACGCATACCTCTGCCACGTTTATTGTTTTATATTCATTCATTTGTTTTCAACGGAATTGTTTGTCATTGCTGCCTAGGTGATCATTTATCGTATTTTCACTAAAGAAATCTTAGGACAAAATTACGCCCATATCGAATAGGATATTAATTATTTTTTTAAATGATCAATTCACTTCAATTTGGGGAATTATTATTTTTGATGGCTTAACATGTTGGATCCCGGAGCCGTGTTTTCACGTGATAGGCTAACCAAGCGTTGAGTCCCGGAACCGTGTTTTCACGTGATGCGTTACGCTTTCAAATAGAGCCATAATTGTGGTGTTAAGCATTCTTTTTCATAAAAGTCTCAGTATAACCATTATAGCAGATACTCAAATCATTCTAAACCAGTCTTTTAATTATTACTTTTATTAAAAATAGTTACTGATTTTACCAACCAAAATTGAAGGATATCATAACGAATTTGATGCGTCCATTCGTTCTTTTGAAGATCTCATGATGGTGCAGTCTCCGAGTTCATTTTCAATTGTAAATCAAAATATTGCATGAAAAAGAGTGTCAAAAAGCATTTCTAAAACTATTTTGTTACTAATAGCAACAGCATAAAATAAATAAGTTCAATTGAACCTGCAAGGTGTGCGCCAAGCAAAAAAAGGAGTAAGACTCGGTACATGTGGAAAAATTGTAATATGGCTTTCCATAGCAGAAAATTCTGGCAATAATGCCATACATAAGTAAACAATTATAGCCTTTCAAACAACCACATAAAAGTTTTATTTGATTTGACTTTGTGGGTTTGTAGTTACAGCACTTTTAGTAAGTAATTAAGAAAAAATACAATTCTTCAAAAATAAGCCGGGCACACGGGATAGTTTTACCTGATTTGGGCCGGAGCCGAAAGTGTAAAACACGACTCCCATAAAAATTCCTATTTTAAAAATAAAATTTAAACGCACGAAAAATGTTTCTTAGTTAGTAGTGATAATACAACGACAATTATTAATTGTTGTGAAAATATTATGGCGGGTTTTCGTTCATTAATTGTTAATGAAGAATTATTTTTGATAGTTGAACGCTGGCACGTAGCTGTCATATTAAAAGTCAAGTCGGCGCCCTTTGTTGTATATACAATTTATGTTTATTAAAAAAAATCGTAATTAGTATTGCCAGTTGAAAAAATAAACTTATGTATAATTGCAAAAAAGTACCCTAGCGGTCGGTATACGAGGCTCGAGTCAATTACAATAAAAATGATATCGTACAGAATTCTCGGCAAGTTATTAAAAACTGCAATAATTATAACGTTCATATTGCAGCAAATAATGAAGATTATATCTAATTGGTGCGATTTTTTTTGATTGCTTTGCGCTTATACCGAAACAGGTTTGAGAAGCGCTTGAAGAATAGTTAACATTACAATATGTCACATATAATTAACATTTTATATAAATCACAGGGTATGCTATTTAATGAAGACCTCCTCAAGGTTAGGGGCGTGTAAATTGTAAACGAAACAGAGCTGAGTTTTAATCTGCAAAATAACAGGACCAGCCAGTCAACTGATGTATCCCTATCATCTAAGAAAAAGAATGTAAGCCGTCAAATTTATTAATTACGGTACTTGTTAAGTACACGTTGTCAAAGAAGATCCTTAGTAATTTTATACGATTTAAATTTTGAGTGGAAAAATATTTCATTTTTTTTTTAACCATGTCCGCTCCCAATGTAGAGCATATGGACTCCTAATGGAGTTTATCTCAACAGATGTGTTTCTACGAGAACTGCTTGTTACTCAGTTGCTCAACCTCTCTTTCAAAGAGAGTAGGATTTTTTATTATTACTAGCAGTGAATTATAGTTTCGATAAAATTATAATAATACGGGTATAACTATTTTTTTCAGTTACGATTTAAATTTGATTTAATTGTTTTAATAAACTGGATTTCTATCTAATTAATAAAGACAATTACTTTTTACTTTTTAATATAATCGAAAGAATTTTCAATAGATCATTAGAAAGTTTGCTTTGGTATTAGCATTCGTTAGTTGCCTTTCTACATTTTATAATTACCTATTATTAGACAAAAAATATACTCATTATCAGAAATAGTATCATTCTATAATATATAATAGTTAATATGTTATAATTAGAGCGTTGATCTCTTCGTAATGGTTAATATTGTATGAATATAATTAATTAGTAAATAAGGAAAATATTTATCTAAGGTTATCTCGCACACAATCTATGCCTCGGATGGTATCGTATCATATCTAAATATTCTTTGTTTTTTTAATGAAATTGATAATTTACATTTCTTGGAATAAGTAGACGATTTAAGAAAAAAATATTTACAACAATCAAGCGGTCAACGCTGTTGGCTTACGTGACAGATCTTACAGGTTCGAGTCCCATTACAAAAAGCATTTGATTTCGATCGATTTATCGATATCTGCTCGAAGGCATGGGTGTTAGTAATGTCTAAAAAATCCCTACAACCCTTTCAATGCTACAATAATAAGTAGCAGCGATGGAGATGAACTGATCGTTGATAATGCACGTCACGAGCGAAACTGGTCCTGATATTAATATTAATAAAAACACAATATTACTTTGTACTTTATTTCCACTTTATTTAAAATGGTCATGGCGAGCATTGTCAATCGGTTCTGACCTTTTTAAATAAAGTGGAAATAAACTATAAAATAATATTGTGTTTTTATTAATATAATGCCTTTTCACCGAGTATTGACAGTGAACACACTAAAACTGGTCTTAATTAAATAAATGTGAGAGTTAATAAAAATGTATATTTTATTTTTAAATATAATGCCTTTTCGGTAAGTATTGACAGTGAACACCCTAAAAGTGATTAACTAATCACTAGTCCTGATGTAACTCTATTTTTTATATTATTACTCTCTTGGAAAAAAACGAGAGATTGAACGAACGTCTGATCAATGTTTGAAGTAGATATCTTCATTACTTTATTCTTGCATATTATTATTTTTATTTATCATTCTTGTTTATTATTATTTAATTATTTTTTTCGTGTAGTTATACCAATTATATGTATATAATTAGCTTTTATTAATATATTTATATTTTTAATTATTAATTATTGCTGCCTATCAAATTGTATATAAAAAAATGTATCTTAACTGTATCATTGAAGAGATATCATCTTTGGTGTGATGCAGAAAGAAAAAAAAGTTTATCGAATCTTTATTAAGAAGCCAAATGTTCCACATTGAAAGCAGACTTGGATTCAAAAAATAAAATAGTAATATTAAAGATGTATTTTGTGGTGCAATATTTCAACAGATTGAGGCACAATTCGTGTCGTCCAGTGGACGTTGCATTACGTGCCAAAGTGAAGGAGCATCAAACCGAATCGGCGCACTTAATGACTCGGAAGCGATGCGACGATGATGATGTGTGAATGATGCGTTCCCGGTTTGATGGCAGCCGGCTGCAGCCAGCGAATGCTGTGGGTGTGTTGGCGCGGTAATGTTTGTCGCTGGAATTCGCGAACGTATCATACTTGCACAGTTTCGTCATTTGAATCGTTTTTTTATACAGGACACCACAAAAGTACTGCGATGAAAAATAGTTTCTTTTTACGTCACCAAATACAAATTAAATTAGCTTAATTCGAATGGCTAAGTTTGTGGACTTGTGTTCTACAATTTGTAAAGCAAAAAATTATGTTTGAACAATTGACTGAAAATTAAATTGAACTAATTCATTTTGTTTTAATAACGCCATCTTATTTTCATCTTATAGTAACGGAGTTATACCAAAAACATGGCAATTAAATCTATATATTTTTTTACTATTTATTCTTTCAAAAATATTACAGCATAATTAAATTTATTAAAAGTATTATTTACAATAAAGATGAAGTAAACAAAAGATTTTTTAATAAAGTACCTTGTTCTGTTTTTTTTTATTACATACAAATAATTGTAGCTAAGAAAATATGCTTTTAAAATAAATGAAAAATTTTTTTTTTAATGATATTTTGACTTACAGCGTTGCTGTATAGTAAATATGAACTATTGCAGTATGTGTGTGTGTACAAAATCTATCCAACACTGTGACAAATCTAAAATATGATATCTGTGTAGTTGTGTACATTTCATGATGATAGAAATTGCACACTTGTCTATCTTTCAGCTTTAGAGCAACTTGTTCAAGTTAGCATTTGCAACTGAGTGAATGACAATCTTTTAAAACACCACTTGCCAGATAATATTGAATAGTATTTAAAAAAAATATTTAAAAAAGAAACACGTGTTTCACCGACGATACATTGATATAATATTTTCCATTTTTTTCAAATACTCCACGCTCGCTTTCAATGTGGAGCATATGTTCTCCTAATGGAGGTCCCTTTACAGTAGTCTTTGTTACTCAGTTGCTCAACCTCTCTTTTCCAAAGAGGGTAGAGATATAAATGATAATACTACGATAGAACTAGTAGTTAGCTAATCTTATAACACTGTAACGTATTGTTATAAAAATGTTCTGAGTATATTCTAAAGTTAAATGGTACTATTAAAATGCCTACACATTTAAGTGCAAGTTACCAAGTTTTTGAAGATTGCTCCTAGCTCACTCGCAGTCATGAAATAGCGGTGTATATTTTTATCGTTTGTTACACAAATGGATAGTATTTTTGTGCATTGGTAAATTGAAAAAGTCTTTTTGAAATTTTGTAGTTATCTTTGCAAAAAAACGCGCTAAAATTTTGGTATCATTGTAGAGTCGTTGAATAAAACTGGATACTGGAATCAAAATGTTGACGTAAAAAAATTCTGTGTTTTTTTGTTTTGTAATCGTTCTTAAAATTACAATACTTCAAGTATTGTAATTTTTACTGAACTTGCAAAAAAAAGAGTTGAATTACAAACGCTTCAAATTACTTAGCTATCTATGTTTGTCTTGTGTATATTGCACACATTCCTAGTACAATTATTGTTACAAATTACGTACACGTTATTTTCATGTAAGAAGAAATAGTTGAGACACGTTGTGAATTGATTGTTTGAAAAGCAATTATTTTTAATTTGCGAATAAATATGTATTGCAGTTAAAATTATAATCATACACTAATGATTATAACAATCTATGTGAAACGTTTTCAACAATGAGATGTTAGCAGTTGTGTCAAATTATCACATGTCCATTAATGGTAAAAGACGTTTATGGATTGCATAAACGGTCTAAAGAATTATAAATCATGTAACTATGTAACGTTGAAAATAAACGAATCAAACTAGTTTTATTCCAGTTGAAGATTGTTGAATAAATTCGATTAATTTATTCGCCTAAATTATTAAGACATAAAAAGAAGTCGCCGAGTCAAACTTTTTTAAAAGTAATTAAATATGAACATTAAAAGGTGAGTCCACTCCAAAATGAGTACTAACAAATACATAATCATATTCATGTATATCCATAAATATATTTAAGACGTCTTCCATTCGTTTATTGTAATAATGAATATTGCTGAAATTGGTTATATATGACATTGTTTTCGGGACTCATGTAATGAAACAGAACGAAAATTTCGTAAAGTTTTTTTTTAGTAATTAAATTGTACCTGCTAAATTATATGAGAATAAAAAAATAAGAACATTATAAGGTAAGTCTACTACAAAATGAGTTCCTACAAAACCATAGTCATATATGTCCATAAATATATTTAAGACGTCTTCTGTTAGTTTATTGTAATAATGGATAATGCTGAAAATGGTTATATATGTATGCCATTGTTTTCGGGACTCAGGTAATGAAACAGAATGAAGATTTCGTAAAGTTTTTTTTAAGAAATTTAAGTGTACCTGCTAAATTATATTATAATAAAAAAATAAGAACATTATAAGGTAAGTCTACTACAAAATGAGTACCTACAAAAACATAGTCATATATATCCATAAAAATGTTTTAAATGTCTCCTATTCGTTTTTGTAATGATGGATATTGCTGAAATTGGTTATTTATATGACATTGTTTCTGGGACTCATGTAATGAAATATACCATTTCGTAAATCTTAAAAAATAGACTTACCTTTATGTTCTTGATCAAAATATGACGGCAGTAAACCTAGCATGAGAAATTCATTTTTTAAAACATACATAACAGTTATTTTTTGATTTAGCCGTATTTGGTAAAGTTATCTGGCTTTTAAGTATATATGTTAAAAATATAATTGATTCGATGTATGCATTTCCAGCTGTGGTATTAGTAAATCATGTCAAGAGAGCAGCATCAGGCAAGCGTTTTAAAAGACAGTTAAGCATCAAGGACAAGAGCACAGTAATAGTAGTTAAAATAGAAAGAAACACTGAGTGGCCGTTCCGAAACTTCAGATAAATCTTGCGACAATAATCTTGCGGTTCAAGATTTTTTTTTTGGTGAGGCGGCTGAGGAAAGCGGCGGCGGTACTGGTAATATACTCCTCGATTGTCATCCACAACTTTGTCGCAGTCAACCTTTCAGTTCCGAACCGAGTTAACTGCACGCAGAAAACAGCGTCGGAAAATATTGGACTTGTGTCGATTTGATTCATGGTCCAACGTGGGGCCATCAACCATTGAATAATATTAATTTGCTGTTGATTTAATGAATCAAGCTTATGTAGATCGTTAATAAATGAAAGTCAAAAGCGAAAGTGTGCAATACAATACAATAGTTTAGTTAGTTTAAAGAAATCTTACCATGGGTCACTATTGGTGCGGATATTGCTAGTCTAAGTGTGGGTTGATTTGTGGCAAGGTGCTGAAGTCAGTATTTAATAACAAATCTGAGTTTTTACGAATTTTTTGGATCTATATTTACTGTAATTATTTGATTGACTGATTATTTCAAATTTAATAAGAAATATTTTACAAAAATGAGTTGACATGTTGGAATCTTTGATGACGAAGAATTGCGATATGCTGTAGATGAAATTGATGTTGGTCGTAAAGTATTCTAACAGCTACAATAAGTTGATGAATGTGGAATATATGTAATTAACTATATTTCTTTAAACATAACGCCACTTTAAGACCATTTATATACTCTTCACGTGAATAATTATACAGTTGTTCGCCTTTTTAGATTTATCTGTCGTTTCAGAAGAGGCCACTCTACGAATAAGTGAGCCTCCTACCTTTCTTGGGGATGAGAGATTTCAGCATCATGACGGCACCGTCATCACACGCCCACGCGTGCATTTTCCTGTAGCTATCTCTGCCCTTCTCAGTCAGCTTATCCCAAGGCTTCGGCTTGGACAGCAGTTCAGAAACGGTGCCTTGCGACAGTCCCAGAACGTATTTGGCAAATAGTCTTTGTCCAATGTTGTGAACACTAAGGAGTTCTCTTACTCTTCTTGATATATGTAAAGTGTCTAATGCTTGAGTTGCATATCTGTCCATATTGTATCGTAACATTTCTTGTAAGCGTGCTTCCATGGGATCTCCTTTGGGTATTAAAGAATCTCCTAATCTGCCGACTAGGGCGCCTGGTGGAAGTGGTCCGGGGTCATCAGCGAAGCGGAATTGACTGCGGAGCTCGTCGAATGGGAATGGACTTCCTCCGTGGTTGTGGTTGAGATGCGTTGTGTTGTTATTCGTGGGTCTCGGTGGGCTTGGAGATGGGGGGACCGGTTCTTCACCTCCGCCTGGAAAACCGAAATACGGCTGCTGTTGAAGGTCTGAATGATGGTTGGCCGCTTTGATGCGGAGTAGGATCCTTGCGGATCTGGGGTTTTTGGAGTGAGGGTGAAATAATAATAAACTGAAAGGTGGTTGTGGATTTTTGACCAATCGATTGGTCGCTACCCTTATCTGGTCTCTCTTGTTATGTCAAACGTATGCTGCCCCACCAAATGTGATCTTATCTACAAATACTGTTATTAACTTATCTGTATTTATTTAAAACTGTGAATAGAATTAAAACTCTTCAAATTTTTAACTAGAATCAATTTTTCGATAAATTATTAGTAAAAAAATATAATAGAAGTGCCGAAGTTAGTTTTTTTTCGATGATATAAAATATTATAATAAAAAATCAAAGAAATTATTGAAGTAACATTAACAAGATCGATTGAGTGTATTTGTTTAAACATAAAAATTGTAAGTTCCTGTTTGTTTTGATTATTATCATTTAAAAATCTTCACATTTGGATAAGACTGAATCAACATAAAATAAACAAAGATGACCAAAGTTGTTCTCAAGTACCGCCGCACACCTTTTCACACCGACCGCACCACAAGGGTTAATACGTCGCTTAACCCATTGTCGGCAAAATAAATTATAAAAAAGAAGGATTTTTGGGGGAAACCATAAAAAAATATTTCATAAACCTAGGATTTATGTTCGACATAGAGGATGGAAAGCATGAACATAAATGGAAAACAATCAGTCAAGTTATAATAATCATATTTTTGTTACGTATTATTTATCAAAATATTGTATACCGAAAAATAATGTTTAATTCGTAAAATAAAAGCAAATAAAAAAAACATTCGATAATATGATACTGAAATTATATTGAATATAGTAATATGAAACTTACATAATCGAAACGGCATGAAATCGTGAGCTAAGAGTAGAGAACATGCAACAATGATTAGTGTTATTTTTTATGACAAAAACTTTGTTATAGAAATAATAATTATTTTCAGGTACAGCAGTGTACTGGATTCAACGAGTCAAAATAACGCATATCCGGATTCAACATGTTAAATTTTCATTGTTCGGAATTCGAATGTTCAATCTTAAAATTTGGAATCTTGAAATTTGAATATTTGGATTTTGAATTAGTGTGTTGTTGCATTTGAAAATAGAGTTTCGAAATTTAAAATTACGTTTGATGAAAACAAATATTAATTAGGAACGATGAAATTGAATAAATTGTATGGAGGGGGGGGGGCGGTGTCACCTGAACGATTAAGAGCGTTTTGTTTTCTTGTACTGTATGGTTTAAAACTGTAATTATTTGCATGGAAAAACACGTTATCTCAAAAGCGTATTGTATAAATGCATTTTCTTTGTGAAATAAATTTATTATATACATACAGTAATGGGTCGTAGTTTACTGTTGGGGTTTATATTTATTTTAACACTACACGGAAAAATTAAGAAGACATACCGTGCAGTGGTTGCTACCGAACCAAAGTTAATTTATGCCACCTTATCATGCAATTTGTTCAAACTTTAATGAGCACAAATGAATGAAATGGTTACAGTGGGTTTGTTTCTGCCTAAAATTAAATGATAAATTAAAAAATATATTAAAAGAACTAGTGGCCGATATTTCAAAAATATTTTGAAAAAAATGGCACTACAGTTAGTGGACAAGGCACCATATTTTTTGAAACCTCTCGAAATCAATGAGAAAAAAAAATACATCACGAACACCCTAAAACGAAAATTTATTCATAACCTTGCCGGAACTTGAACCCAGATCCCCTTGAAATAATACCAAAAAGGACGACATTTAATAATTGCAATTTATCAAGGGTAATAATTAAATGTTTTCAACAATTATTATTTTACGCCGAAAAAAATATTGGAACAAAATTAGTAATTATATTTTTACGAGGACTGGCTGTTAGCCGATTACTCAACTATACTTTTTAGTGCGTTTTCTGAAACTGGAAGATGGCAGTGTCAATTTGTAAATGTTAACCTGATACGCACGATGCGTAAAAAGAGATAGAGAGAGTGTCTGTCTGTTCCGTGCACGTGTCTAGTAATTGGGAAATAATTCGAAACAAATATAATAAAAAGTATGGGTTTCAATTTTTTTATTAAATATTATCGGGACATGCCGTAGATACGAGTTTTCTTCGAGTCTGAGTCTAGTGTGTTGTTGCACTTTTACCAAATACTCGGGTTGCCATGTTTGCAAGTCTTTGTTGAAATGATTAAAAAATTAAAAACAAAAAAAATGTTAATTTACGAGTCAGTGCGCTGTATTAAACGATCATAAAATTAATACCCGACACCCTAATTACGGCTCTGTTCGCTTGTGGGGTTTTTACGTCAATATTTACAGTATGTTTACAAAGTATGTTATGCTAAATAACGTAAGTAATTTAATTTTATTTTGACAATATACTTATTTCATATATAAAATTAAAAATAACTTATATTATTCCACATATTGTGCTACTAACTGTGACACGTGTTTCGCCTCTTTCAGAGGCATCCTCAGACAATCTTATTTTCACAAAGCTTCTACAAAGACACCACAGCAATATTTATAACAATGAAAAAGTTTAACTAGTTATATATTATTAACTAATTATTTTTTTTAAATAAAAAAATCTTTTTTAAAACATTATTGTTTAATTAACTGCGATATTTTACCATAATTTATTCCTAATATAATTTTAATCGCTTTCTAACGAATAAAATTTTGAAGGGGTTAAAAATAATTGCACTTGTGGATAGAATGGTTTTCACTGGTAAAAGTTAACTTGATTTTTGATTTTGTTAAAAATATAACAAAATACATATTATTAATGTATATTGTTTATATTTTAAATTGATTATCACAACCATCTGTGTATGAATTGTTTATTTTTTATTAAAAAATAAAATATTGTAGCCAAACAGAGTTCTATGGAGAGCTAAACTATAAGTGAAAATGATCTAACCCAATGTCTGCCAAACTGTGTGCCGTGAGATGTTTCAGGTGTGCCGCGAAGTAAAAAGACGCAATTAAATCGTTGGCTGACAAGTTATACCTGTTGACCAGAAAAGTTAGACGCTCAAGTGTAGAACATTAGAACTCTTTTTTGTATAGTTTTGGTGTGCCGTGGACCAAACACCATTTTCCAGTGTGCTGGGAAGTAAAAAAGTTTAGCAGACACTGATCTAATCGAATGTTCATTTGATTCAAATCGGTATTTTTCGCGCAGTGAACAGCAAATTAAAATCTTCTAACCGCTGATTGAACAATAAGGTATTAACCCTGTATTTTCGCAAAATCAGCGCCGCAGGAAACGTCTTTTAGTGTTTCTTTTGAGAAGTGTTTGATTTATCGGATCTGATGTTGATTTAGTTTTAGCGATTAAGAAAAACTAACGTAGTTTTTTCGTTTGGCAAATTAGCAGCGATTTTAATGGTGCCGTCATGCCTTGTTGCCATTTTTTTGCGATGATTTATATCGAGTTGCATTTTTGATTCGCATTACGGCATTTTGCCGATGGCGCCGCGGTGCGAGAGGTTAACTTTTCCATATTTTTCATTTAGATTGCATTAATTAATTTTCGGCGAAGAAATAGTGCATTAGATTGCCAAACTGTTATGATGAAAGATTAGCAGATATGCTCCGTCATTCAATGATAGGTATACAAAAGTGCATGCGGATGATGCAGCCGTTTAAACATAACCGCAAACAATCAAATTAATCAGTTAGAACACTACATAATGCTGAGTTGATAATTTAATTAGAAGTTTCTTTTAGGAATTTTATCATTACGTTTTCAAGCTTAAAACATTATGTTGAGTTTGTTACATTAGAAGGCCATATACTCTACATTTGTAGCGGATATAGATAAAAAAGAAGATAAACAGTCAACAATTTTAAACTGTTTTTAGTTTATCGATTTCTAAGGCGGTTATTTACACCAAAAACAATTTATTGCTGTGATTTATTTAAATAGTTCAGAATTTTTAAACTGTAATAATTGAACATGAAAGGTTAACTACATTAAATAAAAAAATGGCAGCTTTTCACTATGGCAGTTTAAAGCTTTTTCATAAAGTTTGTATTAGAAAATAACTGGTTTTCTTTTACTGTTTTTTATGATCATTGATTTTGTCATAATTGAGGTTTTTTATTACAATATTACTGGAAATAAAGTAACAATGTATACTACACTATGTTGATATCTCAATTTGACCAAAAAATACCGTAGTTTACCATTCCAGGTAGTAGTTTCACAGGTAAATCTTATGTATACCCGTTAACTTCAAACACGAAATCTCATTAATAAACACAATAATTTACTCATATGTCGTTAGCGAAGTTTAAGTTAAAATAAATTTAATAACTTCAATACAAAATCGAGTAAATAATACGAACCATAGAAAAGTTACTTATGTAATTATTATTTCCTCTTGATTACGAAACAAAGCAATTTTCTGATCGAATTATTGTTTTCTGTTACGTTGTTGACATTTTCTTTACAAAAGAGGAGTTGCGAGTTTCCTTTGTTGAGAACCATATAAAGATTTCCCTGTATTCAATACCAATCGAGCTTTTATGAAATTGAAAACAATTATATTGTTAACACGCTGAGCTTCTCAAAATAAAATAAAAAGCTCAACATTAAATTTTTTGTTGTTGAAAATATTAAGTTTTTAATAAATTATAACGCTACTATATTCGATGCAAATTACTATTATTTTTTACTGTATATCTTTGTCGGAATAACATTATAATTGTAATGAAAGAAAAATCATAGCATTTACATTAAATATTATCAATAAATTGTACGTTTGACATTGAAAATCGTTTACATGCAGTCCAACAAATTTAAGCTGAATCCATGTGTTGATATTATTTTGAATTATGTCGTAACTCGCGAAATCTATAAAAAATACAATCCGCTGTTGAAAATAGTTAAAGGAAAAATAATTTTGTATTAAAATTTGAATTTATTTTTTATTTTTCAATAATTATTTATGGTGTTTTTATATTGTACTAGCCGGTTCTCGACAAGCGTTGCAATGCCAATCAAAGAAAAAAAGTGTTTGTGTTTTAATTGTTTTTATTGAAGTGAATTTTTGACGTTTACTGTCGATTGTCTGTAGTACGATACACGCGTCACCTACTGTAAGATAATTGTACTATAACCTTTCCGGAAGTGCAAGCAAAGTCTGTAAAAGTTTTATTGCAATCGGATGAGCGATGTGGCAACGAATAAAGTACGAACAAACAAACATTCATTTTTATATACTAGATTATTCAGTTGTAAAATTAAGATTGACTAGTAAATGAATGCGTATGTTTTAAACAAAACGTTTTTAAAGATACTATGAAAAGATTGTAAGCTATTTTTATGGTTTAGTTGCTTTCAATAACTTGGTTTTGAAATCTGGTTTTAGCTGAATTAGCAACATTTGAATGCCGACTTGGTAAATTGGTTTCAAGAATTGATATTTTTTTAAAATTATTGAATGAAAATATATAATATTTTTACTTGAAACCGCCTTAGTTACAAATACATCGATATGAAATATGTAGTTTAAGTCAGTATACATCAATCTGTGAAATACTGAGTACTGGTGTACTGATATTTTAGTCTACCTCCGAGTAGGAACACTAAGTATAATTGGTTTATGATAAATATACAAGGTTTAAAAAAAATGAGTCTTTCTATTTTAATTTAATCATCCGATATTTGAAACTTAGAAAACTTGCTTAAATAGTTTTTTGGAATCTGAACTATTTTCTTCTTGTTTAATATATTTTTTAAAGCGATCAATTTTTTTTTTTTAATTAATTTATTTTTAATGATTATAATATATTCTAGTCACATGGATTGATATTCTCAATTGGAGAGCTCTCACCTCAATGCTTGCGTAAATAATTCAATTTCTGCAACTGTCAACTGCAGATGTCGCAGCTACCATTCCATTGTTTGATTTCTACAGATTATTTGACGGCCGCCTTTTATTTGGAGCCATTTAAAAGCGTCCGCAATAATATTATTTTCTCGGTTACGAAAGTAAACGTTTATATTGATTATCAAATGTATCAGATTTGATTGATTTTATCATGCTATTGCAATATATGGGCCCATAAGAGGTGAAGTTAGCCAACTAGTAAAATGGTAAAACTTTTTTCTTGGACTTTTAATTACAATCACGTTTTTACTTGGTGTCTTGGTGGATTGCGTATTTTTATTTTACGCTGATAACACTATTGCAATGTGGTTACTTCACTTTTACGATACTTTAAGACGTGTAGAATATTACAACGCATCTATTTAAAAAAAAAATACAATTTGGCTTACTTCACCTCTAATGGATCCATATATTATATATAAGTCAAGATTAATCTGTCTGCACACATTCTCTCTCACTGTGTGTGTGTCAGTGCATGCTCAGAGAGAGAGAGTGTGGGTGTGTAAGATTTTTTTGAAATGTTATATATAACGAGATAACTATCACAAAAGCCCTATTTATGTAACCTCTTTCAACTTCTTACTATTTGACGAGGATTTGCTAGCACGCTCGATCGATATTAAATGATAAAATATTTGACTACGGCGAAGTTTTATTATATTTATAAAAATATTACGTAATATTTTAAGGTGTTCAATTTATCAAAAGTAAACTAAGCAACAGTTAATGTCATATGTTTAATATAATCCTATTGGTATTTTGATTAATTCACAAAAAAATCATAAAAAAATTGGGAAATTTTGGAAAAGGTATGACTTTATCGGAAATTTCAACGGCACTCAACATTCGGCTTATATTAGTCTTAATTAAAATGAAATTGTTAAGAATATTTTATTAAAAAATATGTCAAAATAAAGTATTTTTATGTTAGTTATACACGTAGACTATTGGCTTGGCATTTAAAAATGGCACTTTTAACCCAAGTTTATCCAATATTGATATTTAATTAAAAAAAAAATTCTATAACTTTAAAGCTAGCCGTTTTGAATGGGTTATTAAAATAAATACTACAGGATTTACGTTTTATGTAATTTAAATATAGTTACCATTGTAAGTTTGAAAAACAAGGTAGGTTTAACCTATTTAAAACTAGGTGTTCCAGTATGCAAAGTTAAAAACAAACACCTCTCTAAACCGTCAACCGCAAAAGTGCGGTAAGTCCAGAAAATAAAAAAGAGACACCACAATGGCGGCGGATAGACAAAAGATAGTTGTTCAGAAGCCTTCAAAAGCAGTGCCAAGAAGCCCTGGGGCCAGATTATTGCTGACATAGCCATTATTGGAAACACACCTGAGTTTCGTCTCTCGCAGTGGGATTGAAGTGTCGGGTGCAGCTGCTCTCTTTCGACGGACGCCTCTCGGCTGGTCTCCAGGTCTCTCAACGGCGCTGATGATGGAGGGGGTGGTAATGATGGGGGAGGTTGGGTTAAAGGTGGCTGAATGAGGGTGGCCTGGTGCTGAGGGGGAAGGGAGTCTGTTTGGGATAGAGCCTTCGACCGTTCGATGAGCATCTGTTGAAATTGTTTGTTTTCACTGGCGGCTGAGATGTCCACGGAACGAAGTATGCTGAAAGAGAAATAAAAATAATATTAGTAACATAAGGTAAAATGGCAGAAAGTGAATGTTAAGATGAAGATAACTTTAAGATATACATTGTTTTGTCTTAGCGCTGTTCAAATTGATTTAAAAAAATAATAATACTGAAGCTTTTACACGTTGGTTTAAATAATATTTAATTAAAAAATCTATCAAAATCAAAATATTATAAAACCTTTTCAAATTAATGCTTTTTAAAAAAAATATTCGCGGTGTAGTGTGTTTGTTATTAGAGCCACAAAGTATAATTCAAATCCGATCGGAAAATCGCGTCCGAACCTCCACCGGCGGGGAATATATTAAAAATTAAAAACTTCTCCACACTTCCGCAAGTTGCCCGCCAAAATCCACTCGCAGGGTGGCATCACAGAAATGAAATAAAAAAATGACGACATGGCGAGCGACGTTAAAAGTCGCGTAGCAGGTAAAAAGACCGTAAAAATGTGTAAAACGGCTCGAGTGTTTATATTAAAAATTAACGTTCCCCGGTGCGGGGGAGCATTAAACCAATATCGGTTCCGCTAATATGTAGTACCTGCATTCGGGGGGTTATGCAAACTCGGCGTGTAGGGAGATGCGATGTTCGGGAATACTGTGTGAAGTACAGTCGAGATTCTTCCGGAAGGATATAATATTTTTTATTAAACATGTATACTAATTTAAAAAAAAGCAAGATCGCATCTCAACATAAATTAAGAAATGAAAACTGGTATTAAAAAAGACATGTGGAATAATACTATTATAGTTTGATAATCGATCTCATTATGGTATTTTTTAGGGTGGGAACTAAGGGTGTGTGGGTTTAACAAAAACATTATACGAGCCCTCGAGAGGTGTAGTGAGCCAACTAGTAAAATGGTAAAACTTTTTTTCAGGACCTTAAGTACAATCACGTCTTTGCTTGGTGTTTGGTGGATTGCATATTTTTCACTATATAACACTATTGCAATGTGTATTAACTGATGTTTATTTACTTTTACAATAGTTTAAGTCGTGTAGAATATTACAACGTATCTAACTTATTTTTTTACAAAATACCACTTGGCTCACTTTACCTCTAATGGGCCCTTATACATATTTGCTTTTGGATTAAAATCTAAAAAAAACGATAGAAATATTAATACATTAATGTTTGCTTTCAAAGATTTTGTGCAAAAAAATAAAATAAACGTTATTTAAGCTTGGTTTTAAAGTGATCTAAAAAAACTTTAAATTTTATTTGTAGTAATACATTTTTTTTTTAATTTAAATTATTTTAAATTTGTAAATTAGAAAATCACCCGAGGTCAACTCGAGGAGAAGAGACATAACAAACACACATGTATATGATCTCAAATGAAATAGAAAACATCTAACTTTCATATTGACCCATCATGGACTTGAATTCAGTCCAGCCTTGTTGTTAGGGTAAAGCTCTTAAAAACTAAACCACAAGAGGCGTCAAATATCTCATTTTTATCAAATTCCTAGAACGTTTAGCAAAAAGGAAAGGAAATAACACTCCTCTGCTATCAAACACCTGCATATTTATACAATTAATCAAGAAATAATAGAATATTTGAGCCTTTATCAGCAGTAAAATTATAATGGTAAACATCCCTAAGGAAGCTTACTTCCGGTAGATTAACCCTGTGAAATAAATAGTGTATCCGGTCACAGTCCTTCGTGGAATTGAATCTTATATATAATAACATGTGTGTTATCGAATTAAGAAAAACTTTGACTGCACTTGAACGTGCTTTGATTCATCTGGACCTGGTAATCAATGATTAAACTAATAATATATTATAGTATATTAATTAGCAGACCGAGGTATTAAAAGTATTTTACGAGTATTAATTGTCTGCTAAGAATGTACAAGAATCAACAATCCAATATATCATGATAATGTGACGTCTTGTGGACTTCATTCAAACAAATTCAATATTTTTTTTGTAAAAACGAATCACTGTAATTTGTATTTGTTCTACAAATATACTCTTCAATCAACTGCTTCGATAAGCGACTGATAACTTTAAAATAGTGAATCCAATTCTGGTCTCATTATGTAGTTATACAATAATTATCAATACGCGTGTTTATTTGTCATAGTAAATATAATTTCATTAAAAAATAAACCAAAACAATCTTTTGTTTTAATTATATTTTTTTTAAAAGATCTAGTTTTGATTAAGACAGGCATTTGTTTTTTCACTAAATATTGGCAGTGATCATGATTTATGTTAAAGGTAGGTATCAAGCTGTGAATGTAAAATGAGGTTTCTTTTCGATTTTAATGCAGTAAGCTATGTCGCCTGCAGTGGACCAGCTGATTAGATCTTGCTCTACCGATCACACAGGTCTGGGTTCGATTCCCGGTAAGATCAGGGTGAATTAGAGAATTATTCAATTCAAAGTTGTGATCGAAGACTGGGTGTTTGTGATGTCAATTCACATAATTTCCATTCCTCCCATCCTTCTGATTCTTTAATAACTGGGTGTTGCAATAGCGATTAGCCAACCACTAGTCCTGTCCTAGCCCTATCCTTCTATTCTTACTACTCACTTTGAAACAAAAAAGTGAGGTTGAGCGACTGAGTAACAAACAGTTCTCGTAAAAAAAACTTCTGTTTAGATATCTTCATTAGGAGGAAATGAGAGCGAACATGGTAAAAAAAAATATCTATCTAAAAAATCTATGTAGCAATACATTTTATTTTCAAGATCAGCAATAGCTGTCTCACGAAGAAGATGGCATAACACATATTTTTCAGATGAGTTTCCCCACCTGTGGTTTAAATATTTTTTTACTTTCCCCGCGTGACTCCACTGGCATACTGCAGACGGGCCAATTTTTCCATTATAAGCAAGCTACGGTCGTATGGCAGATAATCGAGTGCCAAATTTTATGGTCGATGCTACCAATATAATGCATTATCTCGCGGCGTAGACTTTGCGAAACACTTGTTACTTTTATTCTGGCCAGACGCGGTACAGCTTTTTGGCCGTTAGGCGTAGGAGTACTTAGCGCTCGAGTGGGGCGATCGTAGCGGCATCTACGCTGCTCGTAGACCCGGCGCACCTCGAGTAGATATTATTGCGAAAATAACATATTCTTCTTGTATACTTTAATGCTAGAGTATAATAATCGGATTTTTTAAATTCTATTTAATATTACAAAGTAGAAAAACTTTTAGCTACTGTTAGTTTTACAGCTAAATAATAAAGTATCTTTTTTTACTACATAGACATTTTTTGAAAAAAACTATATTATTGGAAAATATCTAGAAATTTTGCATAGAAAATTTAATTCAACAGCCTGCGATTGATTTTTTTATAAACACTTTGTCCTCGTTAAAAATACAGTTGTTATGTTATTAAATATGTCAATTGAAATATTTCGTATTTTTTAAAAATATAATATATTTGGTGGTGTCAGTTAAATTTACAAACAATCATTCTTTCTACAATTGCGACTCATGAAATGATCATGACGGCCACATATGTTACCCGCGCTGTAGGCATGTCGAGCACAACGTCTTCAACCGTCACCCGCGAGTCAAAAAATATTTAGTGACTAATTTTATTATTTGCCGCCTGTGTGGTCGAGTGGTCAACGTCGTTGGCTTCGATTATGGAGGTCACGGGCTCGAATCCAAATTTCTGTTCGAATGGTTGGATGTATGTGATGTCTTGAATGCGTCCCTCCCACCCATCCTATTCTATGAATGAGGCGTATCGAGAGCGATTAGTTAACCACTGATCCTGTCCTAGCCTTATCTTTCTATTCCTATTCTCCTTGGAAAAAGAGAGATTGAGCGACTGAGTAAGAGGTAGTTCTTGTAGAAATACTTCTGTTGAGATAAACTCCATTAGGAGTCCATATACTCTACATTGGGAGCGGAAAAAAATAAATATTATCAATCAGTCATTGTAAATATAATTTTCACAAGTCAATACTACAAACATAAATAAATAAACCTTAGGATTATTTGATAGTGATAATATACAATAATAAGTCAGTCTTCAAACAGTATTTAGGTATTTGAATCGTATCTTTGTATAATATATTTCTTTTATCGGCTATTTGAGAGTCGGAATTCTGTGAATCGGATATTGGCCTATGGGCGGTGTCTTTAAGACGAAAATAGCTCAAAGGCGCCCGCCCGCCGTCTAATCCGCCCACCCCTAGATGATAAAATTATATAAACAAACAAACGGCAATAAAACAGACAACCCTTCATCCTGTTTTTCTAATTAGTAGTATTGAGTAATACGCCTATGGAATAGAGCTTCGTATAGTGATCAGAACATCTCAGGTCTAATTCCATGCTAAGTTAATCACAATTGTGGGGTTATAATGCAAAACGTACTATTTTCAAAACTCAAACTTTTCAGTAGAGTCAAATACTATAACGAATAACACAAACAAAATAACACTTGCATACAAATGTCTTCCAATTTGAAAACGACAGTGTTTTAGACATTTTATATTAAAACTAATAGGATCAGTCGATTCCTTGAATTACCATATCTGCACACCTAACTCAATATCGCTCATTTTGGAAATAGTACGTTTTGCAATATAGCACCACAATTGAGTAGTTTAGCCTTAGTTTCAAAACCTACCTAACTCTGAAGTAAAAAAAACTGCTCTAAGCTTTTTGGATTTGAGTAGGTTTTGAGACTAAACACGTTTTTTAAATGCGTTTTCTCTGTATTTAGAGAGTTTTTGAAAACGGAAATTCATTGATTGTGTAGACATTGAAATAAAGAACAAGTTGGCATCAAAATTTGTAATTGAGATCCTAAATGTGTTGTGATTTAGAAAAAGCTTTTTATTGCCTATTTCTTTTAGCTGAATTTGATTAAATTTTGGTCGAGCGTTTCTCAAACGATGACCATAAATTCAAAAAAAAATGTATATTTGATTGGAACATATGAATTCTTAATTGAGCATATCTCAACAGTAATATTCTACTTAAACTGCCTGTTAATATGTTGCTCAAACTCTTCATTTTCGAAGAGAGTAGTGTATTAACAGATTGCGATACAGTAGGACTAAGGGTTAGTTAATTACCATCGCTATGACCCGTTTTAACAATGAGATGCTTGGGATACATCTATGCCTTTAAACAGAAATTCACAAATCAAAATAATTTATAAATCTACTGGGATTTGAGCCCGTGAGTACCCATATCGTAGGCGGCGACGTAAACCACTCGAACTAATAAAAAAAATCTAAATTCGTTATATTTGTGAATTGATTGAAAAAAAGAATATTGCTGCAAGCCACAAAAAATTGTTGTGTTGTAATAGTATACATTTAATAAATAAATTTCACACAACATATTATATACCATGTTTTTTAAAAGTTAACATTAAATATTAGCATGGGAAGTGGTGTTAATCTACCAGTAACGATGTCATGTGAAAAATATTGTGTATTGATTTAATATAAAAATTGATTTATGTCGAAATTTTTGTAAACATCAAATATTTGACCGAAGTTCAACATGCTAGTTCGTTAAATAAATATAAAATAACAAAGCCCCTTAAAAAAACTATTTATATGTTGAAGTAGAATTTAGCGTTAAACTGTATTAAAAAAGGCATTCCTCATAAAACGCAGGTCTGGGTTCGATTCCCGGTAAAATCACAGTGAATTTGACAATTATTCAATTCAAAGTTGTGATCGAAGACTGGGTGTTTGTAATGTCAATTCATATTATTTCCTCTCTTCCCATCCTTCTGATCCTTTAATAACTGGGCGTAGCGAGAGCGATTAGTCAACCACTAGTCGTGTTCTACCCTTATCCTTACTACACACATAAAAAAAGTGAGGTTAAGCTACTGAGTAACAAACAGTACTTGTAGAAAAACTTCTGTTGAGATATCTCCATTAGGTGACCATATGCTCCACATTGGGAGCGGATATGAATAAAAAAAGCTATCTAGTTGTAGTATCGAAGTGACGAAATGAAGTATGATATTTTACTTTTTTACTGAAATATTTTGTATAAAGGTTTTTCGAATGGTTATACATTGACAATACATAAAAATTAAACATTGTAATACAAAGGTGGTCTCATATCAGTCATATAAAAATCCACTTGTTAAGTACCCCGGAAGAATGAAAAAAAATATGTCATAAAGCTCGCTGGGTATTTAATTCAACAATTATTGTTGACACAATTCCTGCGTCGCCCACCTAGCACCTGTCTGATAAACCAAGTCGGCATGGAAAGAGCGGATGGCGGCCGGCGGGTCACATTCACAGAGAAATCTAGTGTGCAGTTTGATAACGACCCTCTATAAAACTACCCAGCCCGTGTTTACATTATTTTGGAGCCTTCTTATCCTTTGTTTACAGAAACAGTGCTATAAACATCCACCGCAATCACCCCCTTTTGAAGATGGGAAAAAAGCACCACGATTGCATTTAATTTTTAAGCCTTTTGGTTATATAATAATTGAACAGTAAGCTTGCGATTTAATTTTCCTTATTTAGTGTTCCAAAACGAGATTACATATGTATCTATTAGATATGAAGTGAGCCAAATGCTATTTTAGAAAGAAAAAAAAATATGCGTTGTAATAATTTAAGATTTCGACTGAAGGTGCTTGGTGGAATTTCAATATTAAATTTAAATCGTTCAAACTATGTACATTTTCACAGATTTTGTCACTAACGACCCGGGTTTCGCCTTTCGGAATCTTCAGGCGTTCAAGTGCACGGATGAACTTGAACTGACGCTTAGTAAATGAACGTTTCGTGTTTGTATAATAAATAAATGTATCATTGAGCTTAAAGCCATTGCTGGCGAAAAGGATAAACTCATGTGGAATGCCCAAAGATTTGATATTATATAAACACGAAACATTCATTTACTAAGCGTCAGTTCAAGTTCATCCGTGCACTTGAACGCCTGAAGATGCCGAAAGGTGAAACCCCGGTCGTTTGTGACAAAATCTGTGAGAATGTACATGCGTTGTAATATTCTACACGTCTTAAAGTATCGTTAAAGTGAAGTAACCTCAGTTAATACACATTGCAATAGTGTTATCTACGTAAAATAAAAATATGCAATCTGCCAAGGTACCAAATAAAGACGTGATTGTACTTAAAAGTCCAATGAATGTGTTACCATTTATCTAGTTGGCTTACTTCATCTCTCGAAGTTATGCATATTAAATTAGTGTATATTGATTAAATACATTTTTTCCAATTTAATCAATGAATTATACGAAATACAACATTGTACAGTGGAAACCCCAATTACACTACCCCGAATTACGCGCTGGCTTGAAATATTCGCCGCAAATCCCCCAATTGCACGGTCGCATTCCATAGTAGTTACTAAGAGACGGTCGTCTGTGCCGCGCATACAGTCAAATGTTGGCTATTGTCTGTGTATAAAACACGTGCCAAGCTATACACGCATAGCTGGACGTCTTTCTGTGTGCGATATATTTACTACAACAAAAACTAAATATTTCGTCCATATTTTTTTATTTGCAAAACTAATGGAAATCTTAGATTCCAAGTCCAAGTTATGAGATTCACACCCCCAATTACACGGTCCCGACTATAGTGTAAATGGGGGTTTTACTGTATTGGCAATTAAAATGAATCCGTTTTGAATGTACATATCGCTCACATCGAAATTGAGTCATAAATCAGTGATCTGGTGATTTGCGATCAAATAATGTTAGTTTTTTGTTTGTTCGTTGGATATGTCATGTAACGGTATTATTAATTTAAAATCTTATGATTTCGTCCATTTTTTTATATCTTCTTGTTTGTATCATTATCAAATTTAACGATTTTATTACGAGGGCTCTTTCACGCTTTCAACAATTACAGTATATTTGTTTAAGTATTAGATAAAAAATGAAAAAAAAAACAAGATACAACGCGTGTCTTTGTTGAAAATCTGATTTGAAATGCGACGCGACAGGTAGGTTATAGATAACATGACATCTTTAATGTTATACGTTTATAATATTATTTGAACAAACGTCAGTTATAAGGGCTGACAACTAAATTAATTTACAATGTATAGCAAACAAAAATGGAGATTGATAATGACGATAAACATGTGTATCAGAATAAAGATAATGTTGTTTGCCGACAGGGTCGTAATTAGGTGTGTGCAACAGGTGTTTCACCGTACGAGAAGGCGCTAGAATGAAACTTACAAAATTTTATATTTCGACATTTTTTTCATGGTATATCAATGAATAGTAAACATTCAAAAAGTGATTCGTCACACAAAAAGAGATTGGAAAATGATAATATTAATGTTGGATAAATTACGGTTTGCTTGAATATGTCAACTTTACGATTTAATTCATATGAGAAAAAACCTTTTTTGAACACTAATAATTGTGTTTTCCAGCCATGGAGTATCAGAACTGATATTAAACAGCATTTTTCAAAAATTTTAACAAAACATCTTTTGAATGTTTGTTTCTCATTTATTGTTCCACCAAACATCATACGCAGAAATTACAACTAAATCAATTGTAAAACATTACAATAAAAAATAATCTTGGAATGTTTTAAAATTAATTTCAAATGTTCGAAAAAAATATGCCATTTTTATCTGATTTTTTAATGTCTAAATCGTAATTTTTTATTTTTATTCAACCGCAATTTGGGCTATATATGATAGTATCACTTATTACGCCCCTGTAGTATTTGATTAGATATACATAGAGATTTTTCAATTCCTATGTAATGTTTATACGAGTGCCTAAAGATTTATGTAACCAAATGCAATGTGTGTTGTTATATACATATCATATAATTAATATTGAGTTTATATTACGATGTTTTTATAATAAATAATAAAATATCATATTACATACATTCCGAAAGCTGTATTTTT
>CM062841.1:2583831-2587641 GCA_031772345.1 Himalopsyche anomala | reverse complement strand
AATGTGACAGGTTTCAATTGTTTTTCTATTCTACTACTGTTTCATACTTCATTTGTTTTATTCTAATGCACGAAGCACATTTTGAAAATAGAACGTCATACAGAATAAAACATAGTATGGTATGGTATTGAGTATACATAACATCTCCCCCCTAAAGAATAAACTTATTGGTAACTTAAATGAGTTTATACAATAAATATATGATTATAAGAAACATTGAGATGATGTACATAAGGTATTTTAAGTGATTGTAATGGAGGAGATGGGTTTTATTTATTTATTTGTTACTTACAACAATCATCATTTAAGATATTTACATCTGGAATAAATATATAATAATTTTATGTTTGTACATTTTCACTTATTAGGATTACATTTTAGAGTAACTTTTACATTCAGGTTTTACAAATAAAATCTTGGTTACATAGTTGATAACAATTTTATATAGTATGTAAGAGTGTATATTGTGATTTTAAGGTTGAATAAACATGGTATTTTTGAGATAATGTAATGATTGTCGTAATCTGTTTTAAATCCACTTACTGTAAGGGATCTAAAATAGCAAGTTTCACTCTGTTAGTGTGAACTTTGATTAATTTATTTTTTACTTTAATAGTAATATTAAGAGGACTGTTGACTTTTATGATTTCGTACGGACCTTGGAAGTTAGGAGATAATTTTTTAGATTTATTTAGTTTAGTAGCATTATTTGTTAAATATATTTTATCACCGATTTTAAATTTTCGTAAGGTTTTATTTTTGTTATGCCTTAATTGTGTGTCTTCTTTTCTTTCAACTAGATTCTTTCTAGCTATTTCGTGTGATTTGGTTGATTTGAGCTTAAAATTGTCTAAAAACGAATCGTATGTATATTTAAATTCGGGTATTATTATAGCTGTTGGTAGTTTAGGTGAGTTTCCGTAAACTAATTCGAAAGGTGTACATTTTGTAGCAGTGTGTGGAGTAGTGTTATAGCTTAACATAGCAAAAGGTAACCATTCGTCCCAATCGGTTTGACTTGGAGATATGTAATGTTTTAGATAGTCGGCTAGAGTAGCATGGCTACGCTCTAGCGCACCATTACTAGTAGGAGAATACGCACTAGTTTGGATTTGTTCGATTTTAAAAAGTTTGGCTACTTCTTTAAGTATGTTTGAAGTAAAATCTTTTCCTTGATCGGTAAGAATTTTTTCAGGGATGCCAAATTGACAAATGAAATTTTTAGTTAATTGAGATGCAATTGTCATTGCTTCATGATTAGGAATAGGGTAACATTGAGAATATTTTGTAAGATCGTCTTGAAGAGTTAAAATATATTTATTTCCACTTTCGGTTAAAGGTAATGGACCTACTATATCTAAGGCAATACGTTCAAACGGTTTTCCGCTAGTCGTAGTTATTTCTATGGGTTGTTTTAGATTTTGACGATATATTTTGTTTTTCTGGCAAGATTCACATTGTCTGATATATGTTTTAACGTCTTTTTGCATATTGGTCCATTTATATTTGAGTCGTAAACGATTTAAAGTTTTATGATATCCTGAATGTCCGCTTATAGGAGAGTCATGATACTCTTTAAGTATTTGTGGTATTTCGTCGTGATGAGGATTAATTATTTTGTTATGACAGATCGTTATATTTATGTTTGAGTTGTGAAAAACATATTGGATAATTTTCTTTATCTTTTCCCAATTTAAGTTGTCTAAACCACTATCAAGGCGTGGAAAAGAGATATTTGTTTCTTTATCACTATGTAGAATATTTTTTAAGTTACATAATGCTTGAAAGATAGAAAAGTAATTTGATTTTTCCCAAAAGTTTTGTTTCGTTATTAAATGGTAAACATTATTTTTATTTTCTGTTGATTTTAATACGTCTCCTACTTTAGAGTGTGTATTTAATAATTCGTCATAATTAGAGATCATTGAACTTATTTCTAAAGCTATTCCTTTAGACATCGATTTGTCGTTAGAAATACAATGTGCTATAGATTGCTTTTGATTAAGAAGAGATTCATCTATTTCATAAAATTTAACGTTAAATGTTTCATTTTGTTTTTCTAGGAAGTTGTCATACGAAAAAGTTTGAGAGGTCATGGTATTTAAAACTTGATTTTCGATTCGAGACAATGCATCAGCATTAGTATTAGAGTAAGATAATTGCAATTCATTTTGCAATCGTTGTTGAGATTGATCGTTATTTGTTGAATTTAAATATTCTGCCTGAATGGTTTGCACATTCCGAGTTATTTGACGATTTTCTGAATTATTAGGAGGTTGGAAGTTTTTAGAATTACTGAGAGTTTGATTAGTTTGTGAGTTATTATTTGAAGGATTTTGATAATATTGATTTTTTACGTTGTTGTTGAATTGTTGAGATTGATCATTATTTGTTGAATTTAAATATTCTGCCTGAATGATTTTGCACATTCCGAGTTATTTGACGATTTTCTGAATTATTAGGAGGTTGGAAGTTTTGAGAATTACGAGGAGTTTGATATGTTTGGAATTTGTTATTTGAAGAATTTTGTTGATATTGATTTTTTACGTTGTTATTAAATTGCCTCTTCCGACATTCTTCTAAGATATGTCCTGATTTTTTGCAGTATCTACAAAATTTTGAATTGTATTGAGATGTAAGATTACCGACAAATTGATTATGTTCTGAATTTAGAGAGTGTGGCTTTGATTGTTTGGTGAAATAATTATGATTGATCTTATTTGGGTTAGAGTTCATTTCCCTAACTGCATTATAAAACTTTTCTTCTTCAATTGCAATATTTGTTGCCTCAATAAGATTTTTGGGTTTCGAAAGCCTGACTACTGTTGATAGTTGACTGGTCATACCTAAAATTAATGTATTAAGAGCGCTGTCTTCAATTTGTTTTATTCTCCCTTTCAATTCTTCATCGTCCTTGTTCGAAAATCGAACAGCTCCGATAAGATTATTAGTGCAATTTTCAACTCTTTGTATGAATTTTATTACTGGTTCGTTAAAGTTTTGTTTGCAATTTCTTAATTCCAGTTCTAACTGAGATGTGTGTTTATTTTCACCGTAGGTATTTATTAGAAATGATTTGAATTCGGCATAGTTTTTAAAATTATAATTGGCAATTGTGTATTTGGCATTTCCTACGACGCAATGAATCATAAATTTTAGAAGTATGTTTTTTTGTTGCTCTGAGCATAGTTCGTATACAGTATCGCAATCTTTAATAAAAGGATACAGATTTCTTTTCTCTCCGTCAAATGTCGAAACAAACTTCATCAATGTATCGATAGTGAGTGTAGGCATTTTGATGTGAAAGTGTATAGATTGAGTAAGAAAAATTGTTACAAAAGTTACTCACAGAATATGATGAATAATATATTGCATAAAGTTTAAACAAACGTTGACTTGAAGATGAATTTGGTTCTAGTAGTCGTTGAAATAGGTTGTTGGCAGCTTGCAGATTTTTCTTGTAGTTGGATGTAGAATCGGCAAAGAAGATGTAATTGAAGTCGGCAAGAAAATGTAGTTGAAATCGGCAAGATGATGTAGTTTGAATATTCGATGATGGATTTCGCAGAATTTATTGTCACCATGTAGAAGTTGAAGATTCAATAGTAGATTTTGTAGATATATCGACGTAGAAGATTTTCGATGATAGATTTCGTAGAATTGGAATTTGAAGATTTAGTCTTATTCTAGTTTCGTATTATTATTATATTTGATTTATTATAATTTCCGTTCGATTTAATCGATGTACTTTTATTATATTAGATTTATTTTGTTCGTGTATTTGATTCGTGCTAATTTTTAAAGAATTTT
>CM062841.1:2561331-2578831 GCA_031772345.1 Himalopsyche anomala | reverse complement strand
TTGATATAATTACAAATATACACAATCGTTGCATTAAGCATGATACTGACGTATAATTCGAAAAAGACTATATTTTTTATATATGATTCTATTTTTTATATGTAAAATTTAATACTAATCCCTAAACGATTTCACACAATGATATCATCGGTTTGCTACAAGAAGTCATTAATTGACAATTTGGTCAAAACTGATTTCGCTTTTGTATAACCTCAAAATGTCATGCCCACACCGTAATAAAAGCTTATGTGATTCTTACGAAATATATTTTAGTGACTTTTTCCATCAAACCGATGATATTAATTATTTTACTTAAATTCTTATGTATTAATCAATCTATTGTATTAGTAAAGGAAGACTTAATCGAAATTATTTTTAAAGAAAAGCATAATTTATTAAGTCATAAATTAAATATATATACTGATATAGATAAAAAAAAAACAATTGCCGCCTGTGTGGTCGAGTGGTCAACATCGTTGGCTACCGCTACGGAGGGCACGGGCTCGAATCCCAGTACGGGCAGTTTTATAAATTGACTTTTCAATCGATTTATGAATTTCTGTTCAAAGGCATGGATGCATGTGACGTCTTGAATTAATTCCTATCCTATGAACGGGGCGTATCGAGAGCGATTAGCTAACCACCAGTCCTGTCCTAGCCCTTTCCTTCTATTCATACTCTCTTTGGAAAAAGAGAGGTTGAGCAACTGAGTAACAAGCAGTACTCGTAGAAACATTTCTGTTGAGATAAACTCCATTAGTAGTCCATATGCTCTATATTGGGAGCGGACACGGTAAAAAAATAAAATAAATATTGATTGATTACCCCTGAATAGCTCAATTACAATTGGTGTTGAAGTCCATCGATCAATATTGAGACAAATTTCATATAATTTATTTATTCTACGGTATCAATAATCGTATTATGATATCGGCTATATTCCATTTGAGTATTTTATTGTATTTTAAAATTTGTTTATATTTAGGGGTGACAGAATCTAAGGGTTGAACGTTTGTTATTGTCACTCGTCGATACGCTTAATGCATTATTTGGTTTTACTCACAATTGGGCTGAATTGATTTCCGTCGATCGTTTGGCAATACCGCGAAACTATTTGAATTTATTTTTGACACGAGGGTGATTTTTTTAAAAATGTTTTTAATAAAACGGGAGAGAATTTTTATCAGTATTTTTATAAAAATAAAAGTAACATTACATATTTTTCAAGAGGAATGTACTTGATGGACTTTCGATGGCATATTTGAATCGTTAAAATTTTATACATTTCTGTAGGTTACGATATTTTGTCATTCTCAAGTCAATGTGGAAATATACACAATTTTTACGATTCAATTCTGTTTATTTTTTTAAATCGATCTGAATAAATACTTATATATTAATCATGGCCGCTCCCAATGTATTTGTATCTTAGTATTTGGCATCTTAACCGCTTCAGTACCGTAAGGCCACTGGTGGCCGCTACATACGAACGGCGTGAATACCGTAAGGCCACTGAAGACCACACGTGTAATTTGACAATATTAAACTATATATATCATATTATAAATATACTTTTAATATTCATAATTTCAGTCATATTTTTTAAAAATGGAGGTATCTCATTAGTAGCTTAATCCCTCATTTTCGAAAAGAGCAGTAGGGATAGAAGTATGAAAAATAATAGGACAAGTGGTTAGGTAATCACACTCGTTACACCCCATTATTTTTGGATTGTAATTGTAAGGTGGGGGGGGGGGGTTAAGACATAACAAACACTTTTGCCTTCGAACAGAAATTCAAAAAAATACTGTTCGTACAGGGATTCAAACCCGTGAGGTTCGGCATAAAAGCCAACGATTTCGACCACTTTGCCAAAGACCCGACAATTATATTGCGTTTATTTTGTAAAAGAAGTTTGACGATTATTTCAATCAGTGATAGATAACAATTTGCGTTAAAGTATAAGATGTTTGTGATGGTTCTCGAGAAATCACTTTGATTTATGGCAGGTGTTAAGAGCTGGTTTATAATTTATATATCACGATGAATAATTAATGGGCTCACTGAAAAAAACAAAAAGATATCTGAGGTGAGATTTTTATTATAGATATTAAAAATAATTCCAAGAAAAACGCGAAGGTAAAATAATAAGCAACGGTTCGGTGTTTGTTACATAGACATTTGAAATGATTGATGTTTTGTTTGTACAATTTATATAAAAAAAAATGTAGCATAACTTTAGTTTGAATTTGTTTCACCTGACATCTTATACAGTTTGATTTCAATACAAAAACACAGTAGTAAAACATAGATATAAAAATTTATGCTAATTTGAATACACTTTTTTTTTTAAAGAACTCGAAGATATTATTTTTTTTTGAGCACGACAAAACAGTCTGACTCCACAGCCCTGGTTGTAATATAATACAATATTGGTTCTTAAAAAGGAAATATTCAAGAGGAATGAAAAAATATCATACACCCATGCCTTTGAATACAAATTCACAAACTGAAAATTTAATTCATAAAAACGTATTTTCTGTGGTTGTATGCAAACAAACGACGATTATGCAAGAATGACTCAGGAATGATATGGGTCTTGAATTAGGAATTTTCATCAATAATATCGTATTGTTTTTTTACCATTTCGTATAAATATCTATATATAGCCGCCTGTGTGGTCCAGTGGTCAACGTCGTTGGCTTCGGCTACGGAGGGCACGGGTTCGAATCCCAGTACGGACAGTTTTATAAATTGATTTTTCAATCGATTTATGAATTTATGTTCTAAGGCATGGATGTGCGTGATGTCTTGAATTCCCCCTCCTACCCATCCTATCCCACGAAATGGCGTATCGAGAGCGATTAGCTAACCACTAGTCCTGTCATAGCCTTATCCTTCTATTCCTAATCTCTTTGTAAAAAGAGAGGTTGAGCAACCGAGTAACAATAAATTCTTGCAGAAACACATCTGTTGAGATAAACTCTATTAGGAGTCCATATGCTCCACATTGGGGGCGGACATAAAATAAATAAATATATACATATCTGTATTCCTTAAATAAGCTGTACATTATGTGTTATTTGCATAATTACGTATCATTTTCGTTATCTATATTTTTTATTATTTGGAAAATAGGAATGTTTAAGCCTGTTATTTGAAATATAATTTTATATTTGCTCTGATGTGATAAATTTTGTTGTGCCATAAATAAATCCGTTGATTTTAAGATAGCGTTTCGTTCAATCTCTGATAATAATGGAAAATAAGCTTATAAATTCATCTTTTTAAATACTCCATCGGAGCCATGATGCTGATAACAGAATTGCCATAAAGTAGAGAACGATATTTACAAAATGTAATCTTTTATACGGCAATGCTGGATTATTATTGAAAGATAACGAAAAAATCACGTCGACAACATAAAAAAACGAATCAAATTTTTGTTTTTCTTGATAATTATTGTTAAGCCATACAAATTTGATACAATTTTAGCCCATGGGCTTAATTACGTAAAGCAATAGGCAATTTATATAAAGTGTCCATGGATTGTTTATCTATGAAAATATGTCATATAGGTAAAGCAACCAAATCATCGGTGCTCCTGAGACACTCCTGAAAATAAATTGACAGTGATAACGATGCTGTGATACGCCAAGTATAACGGGTTGTAGCCCCGGAACGGATGTCGGTGGGTAGAAAATCGGACACCTTGGGAAGATATTGATTTCATTTTAGACCTTTTTTTTAATAGAATATCGCTTTTTAAGTACTAGCTGTCTTCGTTTAACCACTTTTTAGCGCATATCGACCAAGTATTGTGTAACTGCTCCCAAGACACTCACAGCTGTCATTTAAAAGCACTTAACGCAACAGTGTTAATTGATACACATAAAAGCGAACTGTGGCGCGTCCAATGTTGATTTTTTTCAAGATTTCGAATTAAATTGAAAATCGATATAAAGATTATTAATTTTTGAGGCGCTCACTGTCAACTCTTGGTGAAAAAGCTTGATAATAAAAATAGTAATTTCGAATCTTTTAAACAATGATCAGGGCCGTTTTCGCCCATCATTTTTTATGTTAATAATATTTGCGTTTTTTTTAAATTTAGACAAAAGTATTTTTTCAAATGATTTCTGCGAGAAATATATCTTAATACCTGCGGTGGTTAACAGCTTTACATCACGGTTATGAAACTGTTAAATGTGCATTAAGTCGAGATAAAGCACATATATTTATATTCAAACAAAATCCAACATAATAAGTCATCATTGTAAAGCAAAAATAGTGCTCAGTATTCACGGTACTGAATTAAAAATTCCACGACTGGGAACGTATGCAGCGGGCATTAGGACAAAAAAGAAAGAAAAAACGAATTCTTCTTTTAAGTCGAAAAATTGGCATACGGCAAACAGAGAACGGCGTAAATGCGCGCAAGTACAAATGTACTCGAGTCATATTAATAAAAAGAAAATCGACGTTAGAGCGTGTTGCCTTTTTGGTAGACTCGTTTCGGCAATTTCTTGTTGAGCGCGAAAATAAGACAATAAAAAATGAGCATTTATTTCGTAGATTCATCTCTATATTCGTTTGCGAAAAAGGGATGACTTAACAGCGTGTTTCATTTGTGATATCTTCCCCAGACTAAATTTAAACAATATAGCTTATAATATATTCATATCTATGATCTATTGTTTTTTGAAAAATTAAACAGATTAAAAAACTCATCAAATAAAAATTACCTCTCACCCTTTCCTGATCCTTATAATAATTGGGTGTAATGAGAGCGATTATCTAACCACGAGTCCTGTCTTAGCCTTATCCTTCTATCCCTACTACTCCTTTTGAATAAGAGAGGTTGAGTGACTGAGTAACAAACAGTTCTCGTAGAAAAAATATGCTCCACATTGGGAGCGAACATAGATACAAAAAAAATATTAAATACTAAGTAATTCCTAATTTTTAAAAAATCAACATCTATAATAGCTGTCACCTAACTTTTAGATGACAAAACTAACAATTTTGTATCATGCTACTAAAATGATTTTAATTAAAAATTAATTCGGGGTAGTGTAATTGGGGGTTCCACTGTGTATTATCATTTTTCTCAGACACCGAACTGATATTTTTTTTATTAAATTATTATTAAAAATGATTAATTTATAATATTATTTTCGTAGCGTCGGCAAATATCCCGGGTTTAAAATGCATCCATTGTACACTTTAGCGGATTCAGCTGGAATATGGGGATTCCCATGTAGACATATTAATAAAAACAATACAACATAAAAAAGACTTCCAAGTACGAAGGATTGCAGATGTACTTGCACCCTTAAGGTTCCACCCTTTTCCACGGCAGCGTCCGAGTGTGTACCACCACCCGCGTGGGCAGTAGGGTAGGTACCAGACATAAAAAAAAAACATTTTAACATTCTAGAATTCACAGACAGATGATTTCAAAATTCTCAATAAATAAAGAGAATGTTAATGAACGGCGGAAACGGAAGATAAAAGGGTGCTAGATTGTCAGAAGGGATGGCTATAATACATACACATAACACTAGTATGCATGGATTGATTGAACAGTATGTTACGGTTGACAATATTTTCAGCCATGCGAGACCGGTCTTCGTAATATTTAAATCAAAACAAAATGTTGCTTACGTTTTAGCTAATAACGACATCTTAAAAATAAAACCTCGAAAAAATAGATGTCAAGCTGCGTGTGGAATAAACAAAATACTGTTGAATCAATGGCTGACAACAAGTCCTCGTATAAATAGATTATTAATAATACGTAGCCAAATTCAATTAATATATAATTTTATAAATTTAGAGGTCTTGAACATGAAGTTGTCAGTGAACCAAAGACGAAAGAGTGAATAGGAACCTGCATCATTATTTTATTAGTTTTAATATTGACTGTGGAAAAAAAAAAGGACGTAACCCACACATATAAAATTTAACAGATGGCGCAAACAACGTGTTTTGATGATTTTGGGACATATGCAAATTATGAATTATACACAACCTTGAAGTGCACGGAGACTTCTAAAGTGGTGTTTAATTGACATAATCTAATATTTATTAAAGAAATTGTCTAAGAAAAACCTTTATTTCAGTCTTTTTTCTTGGTTTTAATTTGTTACAAGGTCAACTTTTTCAAACTTAAAAGCTAAATTTAGATACTAATTCGGCATTTGCAGCTTGCATCATTTTGATAGAAAGTGTATCATGTTTGATACATTGTGATTATCGAAAAAAAGCTGTTTTTTTAAAAAAACTGTGGGTTACGTCCTTTTTCCTTTCCACAGTCGATGTATATATATTATATATTATTAGCTAATAAACACAAAGCACGAAAAAAATGCACTTTTCTATCAATATTTTAAAAATACTATTGCAAATTCATCGATAGCTTAGATTTTAGGCTTTTTTAAACACTGATAAACCATCGTAGATAATTTATAATATGTATGAATTAAATCTATTTAGTTGAGCGAAACCTGTACTAACCATTAGTAGTAAAATGCTTAGTGCATATACTGCCAAAAGATAATTTTTTGTTGCGTTTTCTCCGTGTAAATAAAATAGTATTGACTGCAAGTAGTACAGAAAAATGTGATATCTATCAAGACTACTGATAGATAAATTTGAATATCGAATCAGTTTATTGGCAATTAATATTTGGTTTGAATCAGTTTTGCCAACTTGTGTTTTTTTTGCGGACTCAACGTTGGCAACATTGACAACTTGAAGGCTAGACGTCGCAGTGTTGACATCGTCGCGATAATATTTACGATATTCCCCGGACGCGGGGAAAAAAAATGATCCGATTAACGCGGTGTTCTTACATGTGTAGCGAATTCATGGAGGGTGTTTCGGCGCCGGATGGGGGTGGAAATGTATACAAGAAAACTCTTTTCAGTTTTAAAGTAAACGAGAAATATAAACTTTGCAAATTGAAGGTGTTAAAAAAATATGATGTACGAATTTAAAGAAATAATACTAAAATACGAAGACTTATTGTAAGCCAATACTTTTTTTTTTTTTTTTAAAACCGTTGGATGCAAATTAATATATAAATAGAAATATCTCAGAATGAAAAAAAATATACAAGTTTGAATAGCTGTATCTTTCAACGGGTTGGTGTAAATAAAATAATAAAAAAAGGTTTTAAAAAATGTAGTAAAGATTAAGCTTAGAATGAGTTGCAATAAAACAAGATGGCCGGCCACTGCAGTAACAATTATTACGACTGCATATCAGCTAGACACATCAATTAGCCGCAAAACAATGTGTATCTAATACAAATCTAACAATGTCTCATATTTACAACAATTCTAAGTTAATTGCTCAAAAGATACAGTGGTGCGCAACAGTTTATTTAAGAGTAACAGTCATGCCAGATTCAGGTACGCTTTTTTGTAACAATGTTCTCTCCCAATGTGATGTACATTGACTTCTTATGGACCTTATCTCATCATAAGATGTTCTTCGAGAAGTGATTGTTATAAAGTCACTTGACCTAAGACTAGAACTGTACTAGAAATTGATTTCCATATGATACGTTTTTAGATTCAGATGTGTCAAAGATTTTTTTAAATATATAAACCATAAATCGGCAACAAAAAAATCGAAATAAACGACTTTTAGAACACGCCTGTGAAATATTAATTAATAAGTTTAGCTTTTCAATTCACATGCTTAATAACAGAAGGGCGTATTTAAATGTATGCACTTGAAAGATATCGTAATTTTACTGAAACGTACAACTTAAAAGACTATGATTATTAAAAATATGCAAAAAATAACGTTATTTTTAAAAATACTTGTTTCTTTTTAATAAAACCATGATTTCTCATAAGTGCAAAAATATACATACGCCCTTATGCTATTAAAGATGCGAATTATATCGCTCGTGTACCGCTGATTAACCACTGCTTCTCAAACTATAATGGCAACTTATCCGCCAACGTTTGGGAACTTTCTAAGCTTACAATCAAAGTAGGATAAACATCGTACGGCAGGTAAAAGTTGGATGCGTTTTTTAATTGATTTACAGCGGAAATTATAGACAGTAAAACAATGTCCATTAAATTTCCACAATCACGGAAGTTTTTCTAACGGACTTGGCAAGCAAAAGATAAAGTTTAATGTCTTTCAGTTTATTAATAAATGATTAAACTGTATCATTCTTGTTTATTGACTTGGCATTTACTTGGTAGAATTCCATTATAATAGGGTAACAATAGCAACGTATTTAGTTCTACAGTTTTTATATTTATTGGTTCATGTATCATTCTTTGTTTAAGATCTTATAAAACAACTTTGGTTTTATTAAATATCAGCCGAATCGAATAAAAAAATATTTAGATGAATAATGACACGAACTAAATTCATAAAGGTGTATAATTCAGTAAATAAACCATGTTATTTCAATTTTTAATTAAGAATTCATTGTACTATGTTAATTTATAAATAATTATATAATATCATCATGATACTGGCAGAAATGTTTAAGTAACAAAATTTACAAAAACAATGTACATAACTACAAAATGACATTCATGGGTATCATCAATTATTTGTCTGGAAAAACTCAGTTGGTGTGTGTTTTGTATCAGCTTGACAAAAACAGCATTCTTTTTATCGGCAATTTTTATTAATGCTGATTTATAAGCAGCCACTTTTGTCTCTGTCTATTAATTCCAAACTTTGTGTTAGATTGGCATAAGTGTAATAATATCAAACCAAATATCAAAGCTAGACGTTTTATCGTTAAAACTCAATTTTTTCATTTATAATTTACTTAGAACTACTAGTTTATTTCTCAGCAATATATACCGATAAAATTTTGCCTAGTATTTGAAATTAATCACTAATTTGCCTAGTATTTAGAATTAATCAATAATTTAACGGCTTCCATACAATAAATACGGTAATTTTGCCGGCTTGTGTCGTAATGAGCACAACAAAGGATGTGAACTGTTATACGTCGTGACGTAAGGTAAGCATATTTTATTACCTCTGTAAAGATATGAACTGCACACAGCTTCCATCTCAAATAATAATTATTGCATACAAAATTCAATCACCCAATATTGCAGTATGATTATGGTGAGTTTGCTTTACGAAATATGAGCGTTCTATATTAATTAAATTATTTAATACGACTATGCAGGTATTTTTTTAAATAATATCACAGTATTTATTGATGATTAGGACCGGTTTCGGATAATAAAAGAATTATTAACTGATGAAAACGATACGAAGCTATTTATAAAAAAAAATTACAAGGCGTAACAAAAAAATTGTAAAATATATAAAAAATAAAAATGAACGGCACGAAATTATCTATAATTAAAATGATAAGTTGGAGTTAATGGTATTTAAATAAAAGTATTTTTTATTACGAGAGCTGTTTGTTGCTCAGTTGCTCAACCTCTCTTTTTTACGAAGAGAGTTGAGATAGAAGGGTAAAAATAATAAGGATTAGTGGTTAGTTAATCGCTTTTGATACGCCTCGTTAATTCTATGATAAGAAAGGTGAAAGGAAATCGATAAATCTATTGAAATAAGTTCACGTATCTAAAACAAATCCTGTTGAGATTTTCCATAAAGAGGGCAAATTTTGTGCCGATATAGTGTAAAAAATATATAGTGCAACTAGCATGTGTTGACACATTCCGCGAAGCTGGTTTAAGTAAAGACATCAAAATTGTAACTAATAACGCACCTGGAGATAATTATTCTCACAGTGCTAGACGTACCCGAGTAAGACCCTAGACATTGTTGCAACTTGGCTGCACTGGATCGCGTGATACGATTTATTTAACTGCATTCAGACACCTAGATGTGTTTATGAGACTGCATTTGCAATATTTATCTACTTATAGTTTTCCAGTTACTTGAATCAAACAAAAGCTACCAAAGAAAAACGATGTAAGTGTTATTTTGATATTATTTACTACTGCAACGCGAATGTTATTGTATTTTGTTCAACATGTTTGCCCCCAATATGGAATATATCGACTCGTAATGAAACTCGTCTTAAAATAGTTATTTCTACGAGAAATGCTTGTTACTCAGTTGCTCTACCTCATTTAAAAATTTGGCATGGAATTTTAGGGATTGGGCAGGACTAGTGGTTAGCTAATCGCTTTCGTTACGCCCCGTTTTTTAAAAGTAAATTACTTACTTAATAAAAAACACTTTTATGATGTTCACTGCCAATAATTTTTGAAAATGAATAATATTTTTAAAAAAATATGCTCTTTTGCACTTATTTCAGAATTATTTAATATGATCAGGACCGATTTCGCTCATCGTTAAATAATCACAGACATGAATTCTATTAAAATAAGGGTAAAGAAATAGCTTAGTATTAAGGTCAACAAGAATAAAACATATTTTATTTAATAGTTAAAAAAATATATTTTTTAACCAGGACCGGTTTCGATTATCACGATCATTAAAAACTGTAATATTAATTGTTAATTATTAATTAATATGTTTTTCATTATAGGCAATTAACATACTTATGAAGGTGTTAAATTTATTCGTTAAGCGAAACATGTCATAGTTTTGATTTTTTTTTATTACCCACGTTTGAGATTGAAACTTTTTTAGCCCAACCATTCAAGTGAACTTGTTACAAGTAATTGGAAGTATTTTAAATCGTTAATTTCAAAATATGTAAAGGCATTTTTTGTTAGGCTTTAAGTAGCCGCAAAGCCTGCCGAAAAAAAACATTTCTATCCACTATCGTATAATATACTCGCCAATAAAGTTACATCTGAGTGCATTGTATCAATTTTATGAACACAGCACGATTTCGTAACCGCTGCGAACGGCCGAACGAAAATGTTCATTACATCGATATGCAAAATGTGATTTTATGAACCTAATAATAGACAACTTCGCCGTAGAGTCATATATATATTTTTTCTGTAATGATTCGTGAGAAATTCACGAACAATGGCAGGCGATCTGTGAACTCAGATAGCGGGGTCCCATTGATCCAATCGGCTAGAGTTTCTTGAATGAATAGTAATCTATGATATTGTCTATGGATGTGGCAATAAAATAACATAGTTTTTCTTGTCTATGAATAGAAAAAATAGCACCGCAATCACGATATGTATAAATCAAAAGAATGTCGGTAACGCTTGTATGATTTCGTTCTTGAAGTAAACTAGGAAATATTTTTTTAAAAATTTAATATTGAGTTGGTAAAATAATTTCAATGGGGTTGTTGATTTATTATACATATACTATTTTATCAATATTCTTCGTATAGTATTTATCATACACTGTAAAGTATCTCTCGTTTGTACTGATTATTGGTTTCACAGTTCGATGGCTTATGATCACTGGAGCCTTACTACAAAAATGCATTTTTTGAGTTAAGCTCGAGTTTAGCAATACCACTGTGATTTGCAAATAATACATGTGGAGTTCCCGTTATCTCTGTAGTGATCACGCCCTTCCGTCTGCAAACGATGGTAAGGGGATGCAATTTACAATTTTTCAAAAACTTTATCGATGAAGGAGACTGGAAGAGCCTTGACGCTGGTGCGTCCTGGTGCTTGAAGCTCCATAAATTTGATATCCAAAAAAAAATCAAATTTGTTAGTGAAACAAAGTTAAATCTAAAAATATTGAAGTATTTTAATATTTTTAGATTTATTTATTTTAAATTTTAGTGTGTGACTTCAACCTTATTACAATGGAGTTCTACCAATTAAATTCCAATTCAATTAATACTATATGAATATAGAAAATAATAAAAGGACAGTACAAAAAAGTGAGTATGCAGAAATGCTCTATGTGTCACTTATATCATTTCTGCATGCTCACTTTTTTCTTTTTTTTTGTTGGTATATTTGCTATATTCATGTCTCGTACATAAAACTGTTTAATTTATACGGTTGGGTATAAATAAAAAAATAATTAAATTGTAAGAAACACAAAAGTTGATCACTTGTTATACTTAAGTTAAATTAAAACTATGTTTTTGTAGATACACCCCTGTGATTCTAAGCCTTCGAGTTGCACTGGAGTTTTAACTAAATAACACATGTTTATTGTATTAAAGCCATTTAAGATTTAATTTTAAGTCTATTCATTAAGAGTATGTAATGAAAATTTCACTACTTTGCACTGTGATAATTGCAAAGATATATATATAACATACTAAAAATTAAATAGTAAAATTATTTATTGTCCACGAGCCGCACTTGGTCCGTTGGTTCATTACGTTCAAAGGGTGCAGAAAAGACGGCTCCCTTAAAGGCTTAATCACTGACACCCCGCAGCCATGCGCCACCCCCGTGTTGTGCCCACACACATACGCATTTTCACGCATGTAGATTTTAAAATCATACACGCATTAAAATTATTTAAAAATATTTAATTTTTGACGTATGGCAATAATTGCGAAGTTAAAAATACATTTTTATCGTTGTAAATAATTGAAATTTATTATGACACCACCATTTAATTACAGTAAACATTTCCCATGAATAACTAAACACTAATTATAAATAAGGTTGATCGGTTTCCGTTATAAGACAGTAAACATTTTTAACACGGTTTTTTTATACACTGTTTTTAAATAACACTGTCAAATAAAAATAACCCCAGAAAAAAATAGAAAATCGGATACCGGATTACCCCATAACAATAAATTCAACACACGACAGTAATAAAAAACAAAATGATTCATAAGAGCACATTATGTGTACGTGTCAGACATTTTTAGCGATGAAAGCGATTTATGCCCAGTCCCTCATAAAAGTCCCCCTATATAGACAAGGAGCGATGAATAAAAAATAGTATTATTAACTTTTTTTCGATTTTCTATACCAAAAGGTTGTGCTTTTTTAAAAAAAAAAAAAAAACGGTTATTTTAAATTCTGGGAACCAATTTACAACTATGGAAAGTATCTACTGTGTAAAAAAAGAGTTCGAGTGTGCTGCAATGTAAGTCATTTAATAAATGGATTTTCTTTTTCAATAAACTGTAAAAATAATTGAGTCTTCTTCTTTTTTAAATATCAATCAGTATTGCCACTACATGAAAATTATTTTGTTACTATAAAAATCCAGTGGTGTAGGCACTATTTTTTCGCGTGAGGATCGCTTACATATATGTGTAAAACGTATTGGCAGTACACACTCTTTGAAGCGATACCCTCGAATAATATGCGCAGTGTTTTTAATAGGAAGCACGCCGAATGAAACTGATATGAAATGATTGAATGAATATTTTCGATCAAACGCGCAAAGGCGGCTCGTGAAATATTTTGTTAACTATTTTTGAAAAGTATTCTAAGCTACTTTCTGTTCGCTTTGTTGAGCTTATTATCAGATATCTGTGTTAATTTTAATAATCTTTTCAATTCAATATCAAATTAAAAATACTGGATAACAAGAACTTGCAATAAATTAATAATTCTAAAGACTTTTAAAAGTAAATTAATTATTGTGAATTTATGCGACACCGATGAACTAATTATTGCAGTCAACCGAGTCGTTTTTTTCATCTTTACTCAAATTAATTACGTTTATATCATATATTGTTTGTAACTCAGGTGTATCGACATAACAAAAAGACTTTGCTAAATCATACATGATTTAATTACTTTGCGTTGTCGTACGAAGAGCGAGAATCGTTTTGTTTACAAACGGTTACAAAAGTCTTGGGTGAATACTCCTGAGACACTCACAAACAAAATATGTTACATGTTTGCCTTATCACGTCAAAGTATTGTTACATAGTTTATGCAGTCAAATTTGAATAAGAGTTGATTAAAATAGTTTTTTTTTTGCATTCGATTGCGGTATTTTTACCCACCGCAGCATTCAACGCTTCTGCATCACTGGATAATTATACTCATTTAATAAGGCATAAGATTTAAAGTTCTATTTTTTTAAACTAATATTAATAATTAAATGCCGCCTGTGTGGTCGAGTGGTCAACGTTGTTGGCTTCGGTTACGGAGGGCCCGGGTTCAAATCCCGGTGCGGATAGTTTTGTAAATTGATTTTTCAATCGATTTATGAATTTCTGTTCAAAGGCATGGATGTATGTGATGTCTTGAATTCCCCCCTCTCACCCATCCTATCCTATGAACGGGGCGTATCGAGAGCGATTAGCTTACCACTAATCCTGTCCTAGCCCTATCCTTCTATCCCTACTCTCTTTGGAAAAAGAGAGGTTGAGCAACTGAGTAACAAGCAGTTCTCGTAGAAACACTTCTGTTGAGATAAACTCCATTAGGAACTCCTATGCTCCACATTGGGAGTGGATATGGTTAAAAAATAATAAATAACCGGGTTTCAATTTGTTTAAAAAACATCTGTACCTTTTGTAGTGAAGTGAAAGTTTGATTATCAAAGTGAGCTTTTTTTCACCCAGATTTTTTTGTTGTTAATTTACCTACATCAATATGAGACTAGATTTAAATGGCAGGTACGACAAAAATCAATCAAAGCCTCTTTTAAGGTTCGAGTTTCGTTTTATCTGAGCAGCCCTCTTTTGCAATATCCAACCTTCCAAAAGGACAATACAAATCAATCTAGATGAAACAATAGTCTAAAATTGTGGGGGGTTTCAGAGGGGGTCTGGCTTTGAAAAGCGGTCTTCATCGAAAGCCGATGCAGATACGCGGCCGAATATCGTTTATGCATGACGTATTCTGTCGTCAGGGGACGCCACTGGAATTTTATAAACGTCGTTTTCTTTCAGTAATTATTAATCTTATCGGTTCCGACAATGTATTGAATGAAAATATTTATCAATTACATTGATGTAATTTACAATTTGAACCAATGACCACATCAATATTACGTCACTGTTAATAAAATGATAACTGCTCCTTGAAGTTTGTAAGCACACTAATATTAACATGACTTTTCTCAACATTGCTTCAAAATTAAATTGATCTGGAGAATTAATTCATAACAACCAGCTCAAAGAAATTAAAATCTATTGAACAATTATCACTGTCAATATATATATATTTTAATCCATGTCCGCTCCTAATAAGGAGCATATGGCCTCCTAATGGAGGTATCTCAACAGAAGCTTTTTTTTACGAGAACTGTTTGTTACTCAGTCGCTCAACCTCACTTTTTTTTACCAAAGTGATTAGTAGGGAAAGAAGGATAAGGCTAGAACAGGACTAGTGGTTAACTAATCGCTATTGGTACACCCAGTTATTAAAGGATCAGAAGGACGGGAGAAGAGGAAAATAATGTGAATTGACACCACAAACACACAGATCACAACTTTGAATTGAGTAATTGTCAAATGCACTGCGATCTTACCGGGAATCGAACCCAGACATCCGTGTCGGTAGAGCAAACTATGGGCCACAGCAGGCGACATTTTACACTGTTTTTATTACAAAAATGGTATATTACTGTAAAAAATTACGTTTTAATTACGAGAGCTTGTTGTAAGTAAGTTACTCGACGGTGCGAATAGTCAGTCGTGATGAATTAAAAGAAAATTCTTATCTCTTTAACATGTTATAAATTAGTTTTCAATTTTACCGACCCCTGGCCAAATCCGTCCGTACATATCGCATCGCACTTGGAGGGAAGGGGTGGGCAGTCTTTGTGAGCGGGTTCCCTATTCATTTCTCAACCCGATATTACCTATAAATTCATAAAACCTCCCAATATCGAAATTATACCATTCGAGTGTTGTTAGACTGTGACGCACTCGGTGTACACTGTTGCGAGTGGGTAGCGCTCTAAGCGGTTACCTTAGTGATGTACCTGATGTGTTATATACGTACCCAATAATACTAATTCCGCACAATCTCAATTAATATTCCTGGCAGCAATCTGTTTTAATAATACATCGACGAGGGGTTTTCGCTGCAGTAATTTATTGATGAAATAAGTAAGTTATTTTTTTCACCAATGTCCGATCGATCCTACTGCATTCATGAACATCTAATGTAGCATCAGTTTTTTCTTACGAGGACTGCTTGTTATTCAGTGCTAAATTTGTCTTCTTTGAAAAGCGTATAGACTCATGTTTCTATAGTATTATTCTACGTCACTTTTAAGGTGTTCACTGTCAATACTTGGTGGAATGGCGTTATAATAAAAATGATAATAATAATACATGATTTATTTAGAACTTCGACTGAAGGTGCATTAATATAAAATTTGAATTATGTTGATTCTGCACACTTTTATGTTTGTATATAACGATACAAACCGTTTCGTCACTTCAAATGCATTCGTGCACTTGATAAAACCAGAAGATGCCGAAATGCGAAACCCAGGTCGTTATCGACAAAACTTATGGAAGTGTACAAAATCAAAATAATACACATTAAATAATAGTTCCCGGGCTCGAATCCCGGTACGGACAGTTTTATAAATTGATTTTTCAATCGATTTATGAATTTATGTTCGAAGGCATGGATGTATGTGATGTCTTGAATTCCCCCCTCCCTCCCATGCTATCCTATGAAAGGGACGTATCGAGAGCGATTAGTTAACAACTAGTCCTGTCCTAGCCCTATCCTTATATTCCTACTTTCTTTAGTAATAGAGAGGTTGAGCAACTGAATACATCTGTTGAGATAAACTCCATTAGGAGTCTATATGCTCCACATTGGGAGCGGAAATGGTAAAAAAAATATATACATGACATCTAGATTGTAATGCAAATTTTTATTTACTTTTGGGTTAAGATAACAATGTAGTCAAAAAACGAATAATATCAACGTAGAAGAGGATAAAAAAAAAATACTATTTTTAACAATTTTGATAAAAAGCTGATGTTTGCAAAATCAAGAACATCAAAACTTACTTTGTTTGGTCCCCTCCATTCAATCAATCACACGGTACTTATACGCCTAAACAAAAATAAGTGATACTAACACAATGAAATGTGCAAAATTTACATATTATACCGCGACGCGCATACAGGCTCGAAAATAATATTAACTAATACACAGACGTACATTGATGGTAAAATGTCTCTTTAGTTAGAGGTTTGGTACTGTTTGGATTGAAAAATGGTATGGGGAAAAACTTGGATTTGAATAATGTGCATACACGTATAAACCTACGAGAGACCCTTATACATTTAATACAAAATAGATACGATATGTTAATTTTCTTCTTAAAATAAAAAAAAGCAATGATACATTTATTTCTTATATGTATAAACACGAAACATTCATTTACTAAGCGTCAGTTCAAGTTCATCCGTGCACTTGAACGCCTGAAGATGCCGAAAGGCGAAACCCGGGTCGCTAGTGATAAAATCTGTGAGAATGTACATAGTTTGAACGATTCAAATTTCATATTGAAATTCCGCCGAGCACCTTCAGTCGAAATCTTAAATTATATATAAAAAAAGCTATTTGATAAATATGTGGAAGTCTCTGGGCTTATATTACAGCTGAAATTCAATATAATTTTTTTACTTTCAATCGTTCAAATTTTGTACATTTTCATA